>JACEVL010000177.1:330000-415000 GCA_020284085.1 Aporrectodea caliginosa | reverse complement strand
TTTCTTTTTGTCTGTTTCTATCTATCTTGTCCCTGTCTCTATTATCTGAATATGCATCTGTACTGTATCTCTCTCCTCTCTGTCTGTCTCTGTCTCTGTCTCTGTCTCGCTCTCTGTCTGTCTCTCTCTCTCTCCTCTCTATCTCTCTCTCTCTCTCTCTCTCTCTCTCTCTCTCTCTCTCTCTCTCTCTCTCTCTCTCTCTCTCTCTCTCTCTCTCTCTCTCTCTCTGTCTGCCATTCTGTCTCTGTCTCTGTCTGTCTGCTCTCTCTCTCCTTTCTATCTGTCTCTCTCTCTCGCTCTCTGTCTCTGTCTGTCTGCCATTCTGTCTCTGTCTCTGTCTGCTCTCTCTCCTTTCTCTCTCTCTCTCGCTCTCTCTCTCTGTCTGCCATTCTGTCTCTGTCTGTCTGTCTGTCTGTCTCTCTCTCTCTCTCTCGTTCTCTGTCTCTTTCTGTCTGCCATTCTGTCTCTGTCTCTCTGTCTCTGTCTCTCTCACTCAACATATCCATCTAAATATCTCTATCTGTCTCTCTCAACGTCTCAACCTCTTTATGTATTCATTGGTTTTTAGCAAATATAATACACAAGACAAACGACACCGAAAGCAGTATCATATTAATCATCATTATCAACATTATTTTGATAATAATGATAATAATAATATGATATCATTATTGTCTTAATATTACTAATACCATTATTATTACCGTCATTACTATTTTAAATTAGAAGCTTCTACAGCGCCTGTTTCTAGTGTACAAGGCATCCACCATTGTCGTACCGAAAACGGTGCATTAATCAGGTCAATATCCAGAAGATCAGTTCAAAGGAACAATGAGACAGCTAATGGCATAAGCTAACTAGAAAAGGTGAAAACAGAGACTGAAATCATGTCTATGGACATTTTAGGAATCCCTCAAAAGCGATAAGAACATTCAGTCATTCATTCGTTCCGAGCATTGATATAGAGCCCCTTCAAGGAATCTACTCACAGGCGTACATGGCTGTACAAGGAGCCTGAACAGATGGGTTTTAACATGGCTAGAAAAAGTAACTTGAGCAGAGTTTAAAGGGACAGCTCGAATGTCAGCTGGAAGAGTATTCCAAGGGGATGGACCAACGCACGAGAGGGAGAGAGAGAGCACGGTGTAGCCGTGTTGACGTACGGCAGCGAGAGACCAGAAGATCCCCAAGGGCGGTTGAACGAGGTGACCTGACTGAGCTTACACTGTGCACAGACAGCTGTCCAATGTACGATGGAGCAGTGCCATTACAATCAGCATTGTGAGTCAGAAGAAGCCAACACGTTTGGCTGTTACGCTATCGTCTCACACACTAACCAGGACACTGTGTTGTGATATAATCGTACCATATGCGCTAATTAGGCTAATTAGGTTGATTTGTTAACCTGCCTATTTTTATCGTCAATGTCCATTCGTTTGCACGCCTGTTACGTTCTGGTCAATGTTATTGCATATTAAAGATACGCGCCTGGTTAGAGGTCAAACGTGTACAAGGATATTCCGAATCAATGTTGCATTAAGTTACATTACAAAAGTATTAACTTTGCTGTGCTTTCCTGCTTCGGCGTAATACCACACAAAAGGTCTACAAAGTTTGGGTCATTAAGTTTGAAGTAATTAACTGAGACTTGTTTACGAATACGACATTTGCAGAAACAACTAGGCTAATTGTTGGTACAGTTGGAATAATTGCTCTGGACTCTAGAACTGTGCTTCAAATTCACTGTAATCTGGAGATCTATACAGAATTTAGAGCTTAGTGAAACGAAATCGCTATGTACAAATAATCTATTGTGGTAAAGGCAATTGGTAATTGAAAATTTATATAGCGCCAATTCAAGAGAGAGACTCATCCGAGTGGATCGAAGTTAAGTTGTAAACCGGTCAGATTCGCAACTGAAAATCATTACAGCTGCTCTTAATGGCCAAGAGGTTTTCCTGAAATGCCTTGAAATGTCAGCCCAAGTGGATGAGTTACGAAGTAGCATGCAGGGCCATAGACAACATAGCTGAAATAAGTTTAATTAAGGGGTTTCCTTTCCTTGAAGCCTTCTCCAACGAATTCTCATGCAGTCACGGATCAATACTTTTGAAAAGTATTTACATAGTATACTGAAAACGTTTGAAGTATTTAAAAATAGAACCGACCATTTTAAATACGTTTGACTACTTTTAGACTTTAGAGTTACAGCGCTCGTCCAGTAACGCGGAGAGTACGGGTCTCGAGACAATTCGATATTCGTGTATTGGCCTGTGCAGGAATGGCATAGATGCACTGCTAATTACAAATTCAATTAGTTAATGGTTATTGATAACAGTTAGACGTCCCCTGAGACGACTACTGTATTGGGACCTTAAGCAAGTCCTTCACTCACAGTTGCTCAGAACTATCGATTAATGCGTCATTATCTAATGGAGCATTACTTTAATTAATTAATTATCTGTTTAGCGTCATTATCTGATGGCCAAGCTGAGGGATTACATGTACCTCAGGTAAAATAATAATAATTTTTAAATGAGGGTCACATACGGGATGGACTGCGCAGTTTGATGGTGAATTACACACTGAAGACAATGTACCTGGCACTGCCGGCCAGGACAATAATTATCATACATATCATCTGGATTTCATACGGCAGCAAAGTTAGCTTCTTCGAATTCAGTTGCCTCAAGTTCCAATAATTTTATCACATGTATCGATAACAGCTCTACGTCCTGCTATGCAATATCAGAAAGTTACATTTCGATCGAAATAGCGTTACATGATACAATCATCCTGTCAAGAAGTATCACTAGTTAACGTTTAGATCAAGTGGTATTACAATCTGTCGATCAGACTCCTCCATCCATCACGGGCATGACCCCTCGAGCTTTCCACTAAAAACTGAAGTCTCGCCTCTTCAAGAATCCCTACCCCGACTCAACTGATCCTCCACCTTCCAATTCTCGACAAAACGACACCCGCCTTAACAGCTACTCTGCCCCCTCTGGCAACCGGACTCGGACCTCCTTCGAACTGTATGTCCTTTTGGACAACCCCTCTGACTCGACGCAGCGCTCGTGAATAAGCTGATGCCCTGCGCTTGGCTTTCGCGTGGCGCTTTAGAAGTTTGGAGTTTACGATTACGATTACGATTCATATCACTGCTCAGTATTTGTTACGAGTAGCTTTACATTATGTCGCGTATATCACTAGTTCATGTTTATGCTCGGTAGCGTTGCACTCATTTGCTTATAATGTTTAAGGTGAATAGCGTTACATCTAAGGTGTGACCGGCGACTGACCGATTGTCATTTTTGCCGCGTTCCGAATCCGGATATTACCCGGATAGTTGGCCTGCTTCTTTGGCCGAATCCGGATTCGATCCGATTAATCGGCAATATTAAATTTTATTTTTATTTGGTTCTAGGCACTGTTTGTTACTCCGCGATCACAGAAATAAAAGAAACGAAATCTTGTATGTTCTCGCGAGATATAATTCAAAAGAATTTTATTATATTACACGCCCGAGTTTCAATGATAAAGATTAAAGATTACCGCAGGAGGTCGCCAAACAGGTTACTATTTTTGTATTAATGAACAAGAACTTGTTTTTGGTCACAAATATTACTTCTTTTGGCATTTGGATCGGTAGTCCTGGATTGCGCCGATTCCGATAAATCAGACTAGGGCAAAATCCGGCCCGAACCGATTTCCGGATCAAGATTCGGCCACAACCTAGTTATTTCCTGTCACGTAATATTACAATCTAGTATTTCGCTTGTCCTGAGCTGCATCCCATGAGTAATTTCGTTGATTGGCGGGAGTTCGCTGATAGTTCGTTGTGGGATTTCATGAAAGCGATGCGGAATTGCGGATCTGAGAAAATCCCGAGGCGTATTCTGTACTTGACATAAATCTGGATCATATTTCCAGAAGTCTCGATCGGTGGTATATTGTTTTCGTTCCGAGGGATTTTCGTTGGCAATTGTGGAATGAGTTTGCGAGGGAAATTGAGACTTAGCTGTCAGGAAACGTCGCCGGAGAAATGCGCAGACATAAGGCAGAAACATTAGTAGACATGTGAGAGGAAATGAGACAGGCGGAATAGAAGAAACGAAGATATATCGACATCTATATACACACATATACTAACAGCATGATAGAGAAGCAGATAGAAACAGATAGAAACAGTTGCAGACATAGATAGACAGGCTATTCAATGACAGACAGACGCAGAGATACAGATAGAGATAGACAGAGATACAGATAGACAGACACAGGCATATACAGAGATAGATGGACGTAAATAGAAGTACAGATACGTCTGTCGAGGAAGACAAACACACATAATCGTAATCGTTATCGTAATCGTAATCGTAAACTTGGAATTTCTACAGCGCCCACAAAAGCGAAGTCGAGGGAACCAGCTTATTCACAGGCACAACCATAACCAGGCAGAGAGCGAAAAGGGAGCAAAGGAGGTGGATTTCCCTTTCCGGAATATAAGTTGGGATACAGATGTGAACAGAGCCAATAAGCAGGTGCCTCCCCGCTGTAATCATTCGGTTTATTTCATGAATATATTCACATGTCCATCTGCTAATGCTTGCATCGTTACTGGGAAGAGCTTATTCAAGAGCACTAAATAGCACCTCATTTTCATGTCCTGTTTACCTGATGTACTTAATATTATAGTCTAGCGTTTTTAGAACCTCACATAGCACACGGCCGATTACTGATTGGTCAAAAGCCGATTATGCTCCTATATCACTCTACTTGCGTACGAATGAATGAATGTATATATATATAATTATGACTCGAATGTATATGTAATTATGTATATGCATATAAGTAAGTATGTATGTATGTATGTATGTATGTATGTATGTATGTATGTATGTATGTATGTATGTATGTATGTATGTATGTATGTATGTATGTATGTATGTATGTATGTATGTATGTATGTATGTATGTATGTATGTATGTATGTATGTATGTATGTATGTATGTATGTATGTATGTATGTATGTATGTATGTATGTATGTATGTATGTATGTATGTATGTATGTATGTATGTATGTATGTATGTATGTATGTATGTATGTATGTATGTATGTATGTATGTATGTATGTATGTATGTATGTATGTATGTATGTATGTATGTATGTATGTATGTATGTATGTATGTATGTATGTATGTATGTATGTATGTATGTATGTATGTATGTATGTATGTATGTATGTATGTATGTATGTATGTATGTATGTATGTATGTATGTATGTATGTATGTATGTATGTATGTATGTATGCATCCATGTATTTATGTATGTATGTATGTATGTATGTATGCATCCATGTATGTATGCATGTATGTTTGCACATCTGTATGCATGTATGTATCCTGATATTTATGTAGGGCATTTCTTGAGCCTCACATAGGCGCGAGACAATCACTGTCTACATGACATTGTCTCGAGCGCTGATGCGTCTTAAGATAAGCTGCGAATGTTTCTTGAGCTGCGTCAAGAGAAGCAGCGCAGCAACCGTTAAGATGAGACGGCGAGGAGAGGACTGGTCACCCTCCATCATACGCCGAGGTTGATAAAGATGGAGTCGCTAACACTTCATACCCATGGCAGCCTCTCAGGCTAGCTCAACGGGCTAGCTCTTCCTCTTCCTCCTGCTCTCTCTTCCTCTTTCTTCTTTTTCTGCTTCTGCTTCCTCTTCCGCTTCCACTTTCTCTTCCTCTTTCTCCTCAGCCTCTTCTTCTTCTTCTTTCATTGTCCTCCTCATCTTCCTCTTCCTCTTCTTCCTCTTTTTCTCCTCCTCCTCCTCCTCCTCCTCATCTTCCTTTCTCCTCCTCCTCCTCCTCTTCTTCCTCCTCCTCCTCTTCCTCTTCTTCATCTTCCTTTCTCCTCCTCCTCCTCCTCTTCTTCCTCCTCCTCCTCCTCTTCCTCCTCCTTCTCCTCCTCTTCACTACCTCGTCATCCTCTTGTTCTGCGTAGAAATGTAAGCAAACGCACATAAATTGAAGACAAAAACTGCATAATTTAAAATGAAGTTTAATATTTCAGGGTTTATTTGAACACAACATATGCCACCATTAAACTATACGACTTTGCACCATATTAGCCTACATTTATCACATAACACAGCAACTAATCGAATCTCTTATTTATGCAGCACTGCGATTTAATATGAGAAAGCACTTGTAGAAACCCAACCTCACTGCGTAGAAATAACAGGAAAAGGTCAGCAGAGAGGCTGGCGCTAAATGAATGTCGACAGCTGTTACGTGTCACCCCCGACTGAATAAAGCCTGTGATGACGACAGCTGTTACATGTCATCCCCACCCCAGCGGAATAAAGCCTGGTGCATTCGGAATTCAGAATCGACAGAGACCAAAGTAGACATTATTCAAATTGCGGTCCAAACATCCGCTCTTTGAAAATACCAAACATTTTTTAAACATGAAAAACATGTTTTTCTTGCATTTTCTAAAATGATAGCACAGGAGAAAAGGTGTTTACGAGTCGAAGAAATCCAGTCTAGTCACGATTTATAACGGCGTAATCTGCCTTCTCTGTTGCCGCCTAATATATCAATTGTATTCGTCAATTAATATAGCGCTTGTCTAAGAACAAGCTACCCAGAATCGCTACATGGCGTCTGTCCATAAAAGCAATATGGCTTTGGTCGTGTTCGAACATGAGCAGGTCCAACCTCGGTTGAACTCTGAATAAACATCAGGGTTTTCAGCAACATAGCCATTAGCCACGTAGAAGCAAAGCTTTCGAACTCAAAGCCAAGAATGTTATGAGAGCCTTAACACTAAAGCCCAAATCTAACAGACAGTAACCAACCTAAATAAGTTACTATTAGTTCCACCCTTTTTGTATTGTATTGTATTGTATTGTATTGTATTGTATTGTATTGTATTGTATTGTATTGTATTGTATTGTATTGTATTGTATTGTATTGTATTGTATTGTATTTGAACACTTGTTATAGCGCCCCTACCAGATTGCCCATTCAGAGGCGCTCCCGACTACTGCGCAGACGCTGAATCGGAGTTTTACGCCGAAGCGCATGAGCAATTGCGAGTGAAGGACTTGCCCAGGGTCCCTACGCGGCGGCTTTGAGGTGGATTCGAACCCGCAACCCTCCAGCTGCAAGGCACCGAACATACCCCTATACCACCGCGCCCCAGTATATTGTGTTGGAACCTTTCCGCACTGTAGTACAGCATCAGACTAGGGAAGACCGTCTGTTGTAGGCCTACTGTAAGTCTTAACGTATATTCTTTATGTCTATCTATCTGCTACTATTGCCTCCTTGCCTCGGCATGAATGCCCGTCTGTCTATCTGCCTCTCTGTCTTTCCGCATATCTGTCTGTCTGGCTGTCTTCCTGTCCGATAGTTAATAGATTTGAAGACTTCCCGCTGCACATGGTTTGGCTTTTTCACTTGAATTAGGGAATTGGTGCAAAATAGATGTTTTGTTTACTATATTTATGGTTGTTCTCATTCCAATGTTGACGTAGTCCGTAACCTAACGTCCAGTTTTAAGCACCTGGCACTTGGGCCGTCGGGTTCCTAAGTCTGCCCGTGCATCCGCCGAGAAAAACAGGACATTGTTTATGTCGATTATATTGGGAAATAATAGACGAACAAATCAGTCACTAATTACAAATTATAGCGTTAATAAAAGCGTTCGTTTACAAATGAAAATACGCAGGACATAACAAAATCGGATCGTTTTGTATTAGGCCTATACGAGAACTAGTTTTATTACTACTTCTGCACGTACTACCACGATTACTACAACTATTACTACTACTACATGTACTACTGCTGCTGCTGTTACCACTACTACTACTGCTGCTGCTGCTACTGCTGCTACTGCTACTAGGTCTACTACTACTACTACTAGTTACTCGAAAGAGGAGCGAGGTCTAAGGGATGTAATATACGTTAGGAATAAAAATAATTATGATTTCTGAAAATCAGGCCTCATTCCCACATTATTATTATCATTACTACCACTACTACTACTACTACTAGTAGTAGTAGTAGTATTGTTGCTGTAGTTGTTGAATTTTAACACGAATATTAATAGGTGTACAAAGTCACATGGTAACGGATGGCAGTACATTTAGTGCAGCTGTATCAGAAACACTTTTAAAAGTAATATTTTCGCGTCGACAGAATCTCAAAACCAATTAAATAGATTTGCAGTCGATACGTCTGAAAGTAAAATTGGACATAGCGCGTTAAATCCAGAGAACGAGTGGTGTCTTTTTTACCATGGTGTATAATATATAATTATATATATATATATATATATAATATGTATAATATGGGGCCGTCCATAAAGTACGTCACGCTATTTTTGACCATTTTACCCCCTCTCCCCTGTCACAAACTGTCACAAAACTCGGACCCCCTAAAGTACGTCACTCTTTCAACATAGAAATAATAATACTTCCGAAAGCAAGGCTAATACATAAACAAGGCTTCGCAACAGCATTATTACTAGCGCTCCTAGCCAGAGGAATCGTGAAAAACACATTCAGGAGATATGCATTTCATGCTATTTTGACATAAAACTAATTAAAATGTTTCAGAAAATTTTTGAAAATTATTTTTAAAGCTATGAAATTCTACTAAAAAATAAATAATAAATTATAAATAAAATAAAAAAAAAATAAATGTGTGACGTCACACATGGCATGACCCCCCCCTCCCCCTGTCACAAACTGTCACACTCCCTCCCCCCCTGGAGCGTGACGTACTTTATGGACGGCCCCTATATATATATATATATTATTACACCATGGTGAAAAAGACACTATATATAGGCCTATATATTATAATATATTTATATATATATAATATATATATATATGTTATACACCATGGTGAAAAAGACACTATATATATATATATAGTCCGGATGTCTGTTTGTGAGTCAGCTTGCGTTAATTTTCCTGCCATCCCTCGGAAAGCTCCTTTATGCATGGAACAACCGTCCGTCGACCTCATTAGCGCCGGAATTAGTTCCAAACGTCGCTATGGCGCCGCACAAGCTAACGATCGCGGTCTTTTCACTTGGTCGGCTATTATCGGATTCCTACTCCACAAAAATTAGTCCCCATTCGTCAAATCAATGTTTTGGCCTAATATACATTTTATGTGTGTGACCTGCAAGTTAGGTTAATTAGGCCCTGTCAATAATTGGCCTTTAGCATTCTAAAAACAGTATGATGTGTATATATATAGTGGTGTAGGGGTATGTTCGGTGCCTTGCAGCTGGAGGGTTGCGGGTTCGAATCCACCTCAAAGCCGCCGCGTAGGGACCCTGGGCAAGTCCTTCACTCGCAATTGCTCATGCGCTTCAGCGTGAAACTCCGATTCAGCGTCCGCGCTGTAGTCGGGAGCGCCTCTGAATAGGAATCTGGTAGGGGCGCTATAACAAGTGTTCAAATACAATACAATACAATACAATATATTTATGGAGTTGCATAACATTTCGTGCAAGTTATGTATAGGCGTATACTTGCAAAAACTGTTGATGTAGCCTAGCCTCGATATAAACACAGACATGTTTAATTACATAATGTATATCAGTCACATTTTTCATTGCAAACATCATAGCAGAAGTATTTTCGGAGCAATCTATAAATTAGGCCTATATTATTGTAGTAGTAGTAGCAGCACTGCAGCAGCAGCAGCAGCAGCAGCAGCAGTATAGTAGTATAGCTATTGTTATTTATATAATTATATTTATATTTTTACCATATGTGATAATATTGTCGTCTACAACTCTACATAAACGTGTTCGCATGTGTGTGAGCCTAAACATTTTACAGGATATGGAATAATGTAAACATAACAAAGTAATGAACTTTATTATCTGTCAATTTCATAAACTGTGGTTCATTTATATATTGTGCACAGATATACTACTTGTGGGTGGCATCTGTATACATAGCTGCATGCATATAATGTATATATGTGCACAATATGATGTATATATATCGAGCTGTATATAATATATATATATATATGTGTGTGTGTGTACATATATATATATGTGTACATAATACATATAATTCCAAGCAGGAGTTAATGTGTCTGCGTTTGTATTTGTTTAAATTCCAATGCCTGGCTGCTGCTGCGTCTGGGGAGAGAGATATAATTAAGATTTCATTCGGTTAATTGCCTTGAGAGCTGACATCAGTCAGGGAATTAGATTAGCCGAACGAACGGACAGGGGAAACGAGAGAGAGAGAGAGAGAGAGAGAGAGAGAGAGAGAGAGAGAGAGAGAGAGAGAGAGAGAGAGAGAGAGAGAGAGAGAGAGAGAGAGAGAGAGAGAGAGAGAGAGAGAGAGAGAGAGAGAGAGAGAGAGAGATACAGAGGCAGAGACGCTCCAAAAGAGACAGCGAAAGGAACAGTTTGAAAAACTATTTAAAGAGACATAGAGAGAAACAGACAGAGACACACACAGAGAAAGAGAATGAGACAGACAGAGACAGAGAAGAAGACACAGTGAGAGACAGAGAAGAAGACACAGAGGTATATGAGTTGCAACGGGTTGCTATGGATACGTCGGCGATGAACACAGTTCAGCCAATAAACGATCTGATCATGCCACATTTATAGGTTTCCATGGCTACGTTGCCATCAGAGGAACTCTAGACATTTAGATCAATTTAAGTGAAATATCAGATCATTGAGTTAATGACGAAGACGAAGATGTGGGGAAGATATTCTTGTTATGATGATTAAGAAGGCAACGATGATGATAACGATGGTAAAGTAGACGATGATGATCATGATGATGATTACTAGAACATGATGACTACGACAACGACGCAGACGATGATGTAGGTATTGAACATAATGATGATGATGATGATGATGATGATGACACGACGATTAGGACCCAAAAGAAAAACATCATCATAATGATGATAACAATGTTGTTGGTGCTTTGCTGATATTTATGAGGACGAAGACAATGATGACGATGACGTTTGCAATGATGATAACGACGATGTCGATGTCGATGATGATGACGATAACTACTATGACGAGTAGGGTGTAAATTTCGACACTAGAATGCGGACGCTCTGTTGAAAACAGCGATTTTGTTGACGCTGATAATAAAAAGAAGCTTTGCTGTCACCAAGAATAGCCCCATGTACACATCATCCTCCGCAATCATCCCAAGGCGCAAACGTTCAACAGCTGCTGCAACTTCATCTCTTCAATTTCTACGCTGTTCTCTTTTCATCATAAACGACCTCACTTCAGAGCGGGTGTCACGAAATAGAGTATCCCCCTAAATGAATATCCCTTTATCCAGTGCTTTTTTTTCTAGAAAAAAAGGTTTCGGAACTCAACAAATTAAGAACGATTATAGAGGCATATTTTATGCTAATATTTCTATTTAATATATATATCCATATCAATTGACACTGAAATCACTGAAATTCAATTAAAAGAACTAACTAATAATTTTATATTAAAAATTTAAATTAACTAAATTATGTTTTAATAGCTGAAAAAAGGTCCCGGAACGCCGTTCCGGACCGCTCCGGCTGAAAAAAAGCACTGCAGGCTTTATCGAAATGGAGTATCCTGTTTAGCTTGCGTTATTGGTGGTTTGTAAATGTATTCAGCCGTACTGTTTGGATTTATTGTACATATAAAACTTTTAAAGTTGCGTATCTTTAGTTTGTACGTCGACCTGAAATTAATTTACTTTGTTTTTGGTGATTTTGACTGGATTTTCGTCTTGGCTACCGTGATGCGTATGACGATGGGGGTAGAATGGTTTATTCCCCCGGATACTCTACACCGGTTTATTCCATCCGGGGGATATGCTTTAGGGGGATAGAATATCACGGGACACCGGCTGTCCTAAGCTCACCAAGCGGTCTGTCCAGCGTGTACCAGCCCACTTGATGAACTGCCTGCTGATCTCACTTGACTATCTTATCTGCATGTCGATGATTCTTGTCACTCGTTGAGAGTTCATTTCGGCTTCCTCCTACATCTGCTTTCATCCACGTTGTCATCCATGTGATAAGCCTCATCCATGTGATAAGCTCGACTGCGTTCAACAACAAGCTTCTGAACCATGCAGTCTAAGACTTAATTATTCCTTTGAACTTAGTCAACAGTTGTGCATATTCAGTTAAAGCTTAGGCTAGCTCTTCTGTACGCTATTGGAACACGGTGAAGGCGCTATTTCTTGCTCTTCCATCGTTCAGCTTACAGTGTACACATCCCATGGTCTCTAATAAGGATCCATTTAAGACATCGCAGTATATGTCGTTTTCTTCCCAGCTTACGACACCACTAAATTAAACTGTTTGATGACAGCGAAAAGTGTGTATAGACAACAGTCAATAGACCACCCTATCCATGGTCGTGACACGATACCGTCCAACATGCTCGAACCAACAACCATTGGATCACAAATCAAACGCGCTATCCTGGCCTATCCATAGGCCGCTGTTTCGCGCACATTTTCTGTTGGCCTTAATTCTATCCACCCGGATGCATTTATTGCAGAGGTTATATTGCTCGTTCACAGGTGGTGCGTCTCCAATTGTTTGCAAAGCTTAAAGCTTTGTTTATCTGGCGAAGCTACATGTATAATGGATACTTGCTAATCGCAGTTCGGATACAATATAAAATGCATGAAACACGATATATAATGATGATGATGGCTTTTATGCCACCGGGGGATGAGATGACTGAGGTGGTTTCCCGTTGCCTTCCTCACAGACAATTATGGGTAACAACTTGTCCAGGGTCGCTACACAGTTACTTGCGGTAGATTCGAACCTGCGACCCTCCGGTTACAAGGCACAGAACATACCGCCACACCACCGTGTCCCACGTCATCGATTATTGTAGCCAAAGACACATATGCTTGAAAACATAAAAATAACAAGTTAAACAACTGGGCTTAGATCAAACTGCCAAATGCGATAACATACAAAATCCCAAGTTTATCGGATTTTGAATGGCGTATCTCCCTTCATAAGTGGAGGTCTTCTTGCTTAGGTTGTGCATCTCATAGTTCAGATGGTGGATCTCATATCACGTATGCCGACTCGAACCCCACACCCCACCGCTACCGCCGGCTGCATTACCCACTGAGTCCTACTGTTATAATCGTGTACTGTGCCTATGATGCATGTAATCGTAATAATAAACTCCAAACTTCTAAAGCGCCACTCGAAAGCCAAGTGTAGAGCACCAGCTTACTCAATAGCGCCGGTTAGGCTGGGAGTGAGACCAGACATAATAATTATATATTATACGAATGGTTGTAATAACAAGGAAGCATGCCAAACAAAGATTGAGATATTTACAATATATAAATAAAGACAGAAATGAAATAAAGTGATTGATAAATGATGTAGGCCTATATGGATGCGTGTATGCAACAGATACGCGCATATCTGCATGCAAATATGCACGAATACATGCCTGCATGCATGCATATACAGGCATCAATGTATGAACAGGCGGGATGGATGGATGGATGAAATGTTGGATGGCTGGATGAACGGAGGCATGTATGAAGGTCCGGAGCGACAAATTGACGAGACACAAACACAGACAGAAATGGGCCTACATTTATAAGAGATACATGCATCATAGGCCTACATAATTTATTAAGCAAATTCCAATTTGACTCGTTTCTCGCTAAGATTAATATGCACAGTTTACAATCGGTTCAGAATTCCCCAGCCTGTGCCATAAGGAACAATTCAAAATTCTGACCTAATATACAATACAATGCACTCGAAATTTGATAATACCCCTATTACAAAGCCCAGAAGTGCACTCTGCGCTAGTTCACGGTGTTAAATGTCATTTAGTCAGTTAGCAAAAATTGCTCAGTTAACTAGAAGAGTCACCAGTGGCAGGCTCGCGCACACACGCTGAGACCAGCCAACAGATTCCCAACTTAAGTCGGCAGATGACAGCAAGTTCAGAGTTTCTGAAGCGCGTTGAATCTAGAATGTAGAATGGGGAAGTCCAGAGGCTAAATAACGTTGGGGGGACAGATTTTTCGGGGCCGGAATTTTGCATTTCTCGGTGGGGTGGGGACAGAAGGGCCCAGTCAAAACTTTGGGGGACAGTCTGTTCCCTCGTGATTTACGCCACTGTGAGGAACAGTCATCATATTCGCTGCTGCATATGAACTGAGGTCCAGTTTTACAAATCTGCCTCACTTTATAAAGCGTCACATTTATATCGGTTAAACTATTTCCTTCCTCGTTCAATTCTCATGCTGTGCGCTAGTTTTAGCAGAGGATATTGACTTTTGCTTACCCGAACGAGGACGGTACTAGCCTCATGGGTTTCTGGAATTCTCAGAGATGTAATTCTATTCCAGTCTTAAACCTCGTCTGTCCGCATTGCTCATCCGCTATAATAGGCCTTGCTTTTGTCTTTCAACGTAAGTGTTGTAAGTAAGCTATACACGTAGTAATTGTGGTACAGTTAATATCACGTCTTTAAAGGCCTCAAACTGTCCAACTATTCTGAAAAGATCCG
This sequence comes from Aporrectodea caliginosa, assembly GCA_020284085.1. NCBI lineage: Eukaryota > Metazoa > Annelida > Clitellata > Crassiclitellata > Lumbricidae > Aporrectodea > Aporrectodea caliginosa. The sequence continues at coordinate 400,399 of JACEVL010000177.1, read as the reverse complement.
ATTTAAGAAGATACTGAGAAGCAAGCACGAGCAGGAAGTGCTAGCGACTTTACTTTTCTTAGCCTCTGTATATGAGGGCGGCTGGTCAGTCCCAAGGCCGTAGCCAGGATTTTGTTTCAGGGGGTGTTTACTCGTTCTTGAACAAGCCGACAAGCAACCAAGTCAACCGTCTATAAGGGGTTTTGAGGAGCGCTGTGAACTCTCAAAGCACTGTAGAGCTGAATCATAAAAGTTCACATGAGTGTTCTTAGTTCTTACACCGTATATGTTACTAAATGCAATATTTATATTATACATTATTTAATTTCGGGGGTGTTTAAACACCCAAAACACCCCCCTAAATACGGCCTTGGTCAGTCCTCTTCCTTGCTGTCTCATCTTCCCACCGACAGTGCACGATCAGTACTCGTAATAACTCAGCTGGCTAGAGGACGCATTTAAAGCAGATATCTCGAAACAAATTTCTGCCTAACGGGGATTTGAACCCCAGACTTCTCGGTTAATACTTACGTCTTAGGTACATTGAGCGCCTCTGAGTAGGAGTCTTGAAGGGGCGCTATATAAATTTCGATTGATTGATTGATTGAAATTTCATGCTGAACCAAGTCAAATGCAATGCAATGTACAATTGTACATGTATTACTGTTGTAACAAGTTGCGACATTGTCAACTTGATTTTGATTAAACGAATTCGATTGATTGATTGATTGATTGATGTAAGATAAATCTGTTTTAATTGAAGTTCCCCCTTCCCGATCACAATTTTAAGCTTCAGGTTACAGAGTATAAGCTAAGGTTACACAGCGAAGCGATCAGCAACTGACATTTTGCCTGTCATGATAAGAACTCCAAAATAACTAAATGGAATCAGATCAGAACCGTCAAGCATCACAACAAGCGGAAGCCGACAATTGTCGCAAATATCGTCTCAAATCGGAGACGATTTTGATCGACAGCTTAATCGCAGACTTTGTCCTTCAATCGTGGATTATATCGAATGCAGTAATCGAACCTAATGGCCGTCTTGTCTGTCTGTCTGTCTGTCTGCCTCTCTCTGTGTGTGTCCCTGTCTTTGTCTTTCTCAGCGCTCGTGAATTTAGTGCCTGTGCTTGGATTTCATGTGCGCTTTAGAAGTTTGGAGTTCAGGATTACGATTTTCTGTCTCAGTCTCTGTTCCAGTTTAATGCATAGTAGGGCTATCCAGTCGTTATAAGCTACAGATAACGTGTATTGCCGTTTTAGTAGGAATACCTCTTGATTATTAATGTCCGTCCGTCAAAGTATTCGTACACCTTTCGTCACATCTCCATTACCTACCATGGAGCCGCGGCCTTTTGGACAATGCGAGCCTCGGCCCTTTGGACAATGCCAGTCTCGACTTTTTGAACAATGCGAAATTTATTACAGCAGTTTATTTCCTAACGCAGTTGTTTATTTTTAATCAGATGAACGTTGTGATAGTACAATGGTTCATCATTATGTTATACAGAACTCTCTCTGGCTAGTCGTCTACAGATACGCAGAGAGCGTTGATACGGAACAATAATCCTTGTTATTTGCGATTTCTTAAAAGCGTTTGATGCGGTTGAATGTTTGCGGCGATTCCAAAGAAGATATTCTGCTATCGTTTCTTTGTAATTTTTGCCACACTAATCAAAATAGATTCATTAAAAATATTCTGGATATTCACAAAGAAGGATCCGTTTTATTTTTGCGATTTCTTCAAAGCGTTTGATGCGGTTGAATGTCTTGCGGTGATTAAAAGGAAGATATTCTGCTATCGTTTCTGAGTACTTTATTTGCCACAGTCATCAAAGTATTTGCGCAAGGATATCCTGGATATTCACAAAGAAGAATTCGTTCTATTTTGCGATTTCTTGATGCAGTTGAATTTTTTGAAACTCCAAATAAGATATTCCACTATCGGCAACGGATATTCACAAAGAGTTTGGCGGTTAAATCTGTTGAGTAGAGATCTATTCGGCAAGATTTGCTAACTCGAGATTGTTGTAAAGGGTTTGACACAGTTGAAAGGTCTGTAATTTTAAAGGAGATATTCTATTATCTATTCAGTACTGCTCTGTCCAGAGTTTAACAGCTGAATCTGTTACGTAACCAGGAGTAACGGATGAAGTTTCAGATAGTTTCCTTCGTGTATCCGTAAAGAATTCTTCCGTTGAATAGGCTACATGGAATACTTGAAGACCTTGAAATAGGTGAACTGGCTAACTGTATTTCCATTCAAAAAGCTGGATAGAAACATATGATTCAATCTTTGCCTAGTAATACAGACTCTAAACTAGCGTCGTCTGTCGTTTAACACCGCCAATGCTCGCACTTTGACAGTGCCAGTCCCAAGCCTGGTTAAAGGAGGTGGGCGACGCTAATGATCTTTGTTATCACACAGTGTCGTTAAACTGAAACTACTACTACCATCTGTCGTTTACTGTTGCATGCGTGTTAACTGAAGTTATAATTGATATCAAACCGTGAAGGGTCGGGTTCAATAGACTAGAACGTTGCTCTTCTGTGACGATAATTGAGGGTAATTTTCACCAGGCGTTCGATAATGTTGTTCTCATGCTGCGAGTATCATTCACACGTGCAGGCTCGTAGTCTTCCTGTTGTGGTTCCTACAGAGACAACGCTACCTGTCAAGCATTTATCATTCTGCTAAAAGCACAAGCAAACCGTAATCAATAGGGAGATTCTACTGTTTCAACCCCACAGACCCTTCCAATTTTACCCTCATTTAGTTGGGAATAAATAAGAGGTCATGAAAATAGGGAGATTCTACTGTTTCAACCCCACAGACCCTTCCAATTTTACCCTCATTTAGTTGGAAATAAATAGGAGGTCATGAAAATAGGGAGATTCTACTGTTTCAACCCCACAGATCCTTCCAATTTTACCCTCATTTAGTTGGAAATAAATAAGAGGTCATGAAAATAGGGAGATTCTACTGTTTCAACCCCACAGACACCTCCAATTTTACCCTCATTTTTTAGTTGGAAATAAATAAGAGGTCATGAAAACAGGAAAGTTCATCGAAAAAGTCATTAGAATAAGTCACGTGAAGAGGACTTAAAACTTCAATAAATGCCTGGAAAAGAGGAAAAGAATTTTTTTAGTATATGGGGCCTGATACAGGGCCCAACGATATAAAATTTATGAAACTTCTCCGATATATTTATCTAAATAGGATCTGTAAACAAGCGATCATAGTTTCAACCGGAAACATAAATTTCGTTGCTTTATTACTATGCTGGAAGAGCCTAGAGTCTGAGTTATAAATTTTCAGAATCACAAATATGGTCTCTTTGGTATGACGTGTTAACGACTTCATTATCATTGTCACGGCTTATAACAGTGGAGAACAGTTTCGTTTCTAGTTTCATTCAACAGTTTATATGATGGTTTCATATATAAATTGGCTAGAGTACTATATATTAGAAAAGGTTTTTAATATATTTCTGTACAGGTATGAATTTGAACATCTCCGACCAATGGGAGTCGTTGTAGGATTAGCCTATACACACTCCAGCACGCAAGCCACTAGTCAATCGTGTCACTCCATAATGAGAGTAAAAAACTGTATTGGCCAGTGGCGTCACGCAAAATATATCTACTGCTAATAAAATAACAATATCATAGGACCGCCAAAATGTATCTTCGATTGTATTAAATTTTCATGAAGACGATTAGGAGATGCAAAAGGGAATGGGTCAGCACATGTAACAGAAATGATGTAAACAGTAAAAACACATGTGCTAAATCTGTGTAAAGCAAAGGTTAATTAAGGTTCATTTTATACATGCATTGACTGATATTAGAGATCCTTAATTGCAAAACTGGAAGGCATATTCGGCTTGCATATTAATTCCAACAACTGAATATAGGTAAGGTACACAGGTAAGACAAGCAGTTTAGACACGTAGGTAAGAAGAACAGGTAAAAATGAACAGGTAACAAGGACAGGTACGATGACCTAAGACGAACATTAGCGATGGACAATAACATAACTGGTAGATAATGTAATCGTCTCATTTCTTCAGCGCTATAGTCATGGGACACAATGATTGTATTGTATTGCATCTATCAATTTATATAGCGCCTCTCGCAGTGAGTGCACGCCAATCAGAGGCGCTCCCAGTGCGAGAGACCCAGAGAAAAGAAAGAGGTCTTGAGACAACGAAAAGAGGCACCTGGCCCACCAGTTAATAAACAGGAACGTGTAAACCAAATCGATGAGGCAGCTATGAATTGAGAACAATGCATCAAGGAAGAGGTTAGACGTATCTACTCGTTTAGTAGGTCTATAAGAAGCGGCGGCATGGTCTGAAAGCTGGCTATAGTTACTATTTAACGACACTGTCACAATAAGATGATTAGAGATCCTGAGTGGCCGAGTGGGTTGGTAGCCCACACTCCACGCCGGCGGGCTGGGTTCGATTCCTGGTCGGTCGGTTTATCAGAGATTAATTTCTCGGATCTTTACTGCGGGTGGCTCGGTCGCAATATAAACGTGGAGTACGAGGTTGCTTTCTGCCTCCGACACTAATCATCTTCGATATGAAAAAGTGTCGTTAAGCCGAAGTACAACATAAGATGTCCAAGGCGTATCTCTGACTGACTGCGTGCTGTTGTTTGTCAAGGCGCCCTTGTAACGGCATGTGCTGTGTTACGACGCCATAGAAATTGTCGGCATTATTATTATTATTATTATGATTAGTGTCGCCGCCCTCCTTTGTCCAAGCTTGAGACTGGCACTACCAGAGTACGCATGGCGGCGGAGTTTTATTTGAAAGAGCGACTCTCAATCATTGCTTTCTTGTATCCTGGGAAAAAGACGCATCTGCATTGAGCTTTCTCCATTGGATTCTGAGATTATTGTAGATCATATCGTCGATGTATCCGCGATGCACAATCGCTAATTAGATCTAATCCGGATCTATGGGGACAGACACTGCAAACGGGGTTTTGTAGGGAATCTGCCCAACGTATGCAGAGTATTAGAGAGAAATCATTCGAGGAAAAACAGAGAGGAGAGCTGAAAGATAGGGAGACAATATTATCAGAAACAGACAGGGAGACAGACAGACGGACAGAGATCAGAGGAGGAAAACATATAGGGTCTATTCAGAGTCAGACAGAAAACCAAAGAGCCGCATACAGGGATAGAATTATAGGCGATTTGGCAAATAATGATGAAGGATTTATTTAGGCGGAAGACATAATTAGAGAGAGACACAGAGAGAGAGAGAGAGAGAGAGAGAGAGAGAGAGAGAGAGAGAGAGAGAGAGAGAGAGAGAGAGAAGGTGATAGAGGAGAGAAAGCGAGAGAGAATAAAATAGAGGAGAGAGAGCGAAAGAGAAGCAGAGAGGAGAAAGAAAGGGTTAGAGACAGAAGTAGAGGAGAGAAAGAAAGAGAGCGAGAGAGAGAAGTTGAGAGAGACAGCGGACAGACAAGTACAATGGCAGTGAAACAAACAAACAGGGAAGATAGCGAGACATAGGGGAGTGTCACTCTGTTTTTCTCCAAAGCCGTCAAACAATCGGGCCCCGCACTATTGACTCTTCAATTGCGCATACAATAGCGTGGCGCAACTCAAACAAGACACACAGTCCTTAAGTTTTCCCGATACTATTAAATAAAACAATCCGATAGAACAGCCTCAAAGTCGTTGATATACACGCACGGCCACGCGAATATAACGTAGTACACTGCTAGATCTCATCAATATGCACTCTATGCTCTCTATTCGACCTCTGCCTCTTCACTCTCCATCACCCTCAATCATCGACTTCCTTCAACGTTATCGTCACTGCGCAGGCTCGACATCTTTCATTACCAAACTGACTCGTCGCCTGCAAACAAAAGCCAGTCAACCGACGCCAAAACAGAGCTGGAATAGAGACACGTTAAGAGAAGAAGAAGAAAAACAGGAAGAGCAAGAAGAAGAACAATAATAATAATAAGAAGAAGAAGAACAACAACAACAACAGGAGCAAAATCAGGAAGAGCAGTCCTAAAGGCTAAACCGAAGAGGCAGTCAAAAACTTTTCTTTGTCTAGGCACAAAACAACAGGTCTCCAGCCTCTGTCTCTCTCTCTTTCGCTCTCTGTCTTTGTCTCTGTCTGTCTGGCTGTCTGTCTGTCTCTCTCTCCACTCCTGTCTCCACTCTTCTCCCTCTCTCCCTCTCTCTCCCTCTCTCTCTCTCTTTATCTGGCTCTCTCTTTCTCTCACTCTCTCTCTCTCGCCGCGTCGTCTCCCTACTTACGTACACGGTCACGGCACTCATAATAGCCGCGTTCGCTAGGTGGTGCAAGTGGAGCCGAAATCTCTAAACCAATTTCTATTCAGGCTAAAATTGTAACCAACATTATAACCATTGTGTAATCGCCGAAACGGAGGACAGACAGCCAGATCGACGGACTGACAGAGAGCGAGAATGAGATATAAGTGAGAGAGACAGAGAGATGAGAGAGACAGACAGACAGAGACAGATATATAAGAGGGAGAGGGAGAGGAAGAGGGAGAGGGAGAGGAAGAGGGAGATGGAGAGGGAGAGGGAGGGAGAGAGAGAGGCAGAGGCAGAGGCAGAGGCAGAGGCATAGGCAGAGGTAGAGGCAGAGGCAGAGGCAGAGGCAGGTGGCAGAGCAGAGGCAGAGGCAGAGGCAGAGGCAGAGGCAGAGGCAGAGGCAGAGGCAGAGGCAGAGGCAGAGGCAGAGGCAGAGGAAGAGGCAGAGGCAGAGGCAGAGGCAGAGGCAGAGGCAGAGGCAGAGGCAGAGGCAGAGGCAGAGGACAGACAAATCAAATAGGCAAGAAAAAAGCAGAATCGACGGAGAAAACCACTAATGCTGAAGAAAGGTGAGGTCAAATGGAGAGAAATGAAGCGGCGAAAAACTAACCGGCAAATTACAAAGGAGACAATTGAAAACAATCAATCAAAATCACTACCGTCCGATCCAATCAAGTCCGCTGGCTAATTGACGTAACCTCTTTCCTAGCTCCTATTCCGAAACCCCAAAAAACCAAACCGATGACTGTAACAGTTAGTGATCCACTGAGCCAACCAAAGATTCAACTGCCTCATTGAATCGCTCAATCACTCACGGCTTAATAGGTGTGTCTGTCATTTCATTATTGCAGCTCTCGCCAAATAGCAATCTGTTTCTTTTTCTTAACAAGTGAGTTCGAATGCGAGGTAACGACTTAACGATATGAGATTTTTCACAAGAAGTTGTTCCCTTTAACTTACTCAGCATTACAAGAAGACACATAACGACTCAACTATATATAAGAGTTTTCACAAGAAGTAGCTCCCATTAACCTATGCTCAGTATTACAAGAAGACACATAACGACTTTACCTTTATAAGAGTTTTCACAAGAAGTTGTTCTCATTAGCCTATACTCAGTATTACAAGAAGATACATAACAACTTTACCTTTATAAGAGTTTTCACAAGAAGTTGTTCCCCTTTATATACCCGTCTTCCTGTAGGAAGACGGGTTCTAAGACCTCAGTGTTATATTAAAGGTCATGTTAACTTCGAATAATATATCTATATATCTTTCTTATCTCCTGTCGACAACTAGATACCTTATATCTCGTTTTCCTTTGCACCAATATATTCTCACGACAGAATACACTCTTTCACTTTTCTCTCTTTCCTTTCTGCCTCATGATATCTATCTCTGCCTCTATCGCTATTATATGCATTCATCTCTATGTCACTTTCTATCCCTATATCTGTCTCTGTCCGTCTCTATCTTTCTCTCTTTCTCCCCCTCTCTGTCTTTCTCTGTCGATATATCTCTCTCTCGCACTAACTCTCTTTTTCTATCACAATTTATGTCTCCATCTATATCTCCCTTAAATCTTTATCGCTCTCTCTCTCTCTCTATCACTCAATCTATCTTTATCTCTTCCTGCCTCTGTCTGTCTCTCTATATCCATCTCTCTCTATCTCTATATTCATACCTAGTTCTATCTGTCACTATCTCCATGCCTCTCTCTCTCTCTCTCTCTCTCTCTCTCTTCTGTATGTCTACGGCCGCTTCCAATTCGTCTATGTGCAATGTGCGTGTCTACTGTATATAAGCATGTAATATATGCATAGACCGTATCTATCTCGCTCAGTGAATCGGAGAGCCAGTGAGTTATTGAGACAGTGAGTCTATCTATCTATCTATCTATCTATCTATCTATCTATCTATCTATCTATCTATCTATCTATCTATCTATCTATCTATCTATCTATCTATCTGTCTGTCTATCTATCTATCTATCTATCTATCTATCTATCTATCGTCTGTATGTATGTCTGTCTGTCTGTGTGTCTATCTATCTATCTGTCTGTCTGTCTGCCTGTCTGTCTGTCTGTGGGCTGGTGTCTAAATAAGATATATTTACTTAAGGCTTTTGTTTTATCACGTATATGAAGCGATGTATATGTGTAATGCACGAAGCGAGAGGATTTAATTGCTGACCATTGCTTCGGCTGAGATCATCTGTATCCGTTTCCTCTAAGGATGCATGTCCATTAGGCCGGATCATAAATTACAAAATATTGTCATATTTCTGAGAGAATATCCATTTACTGTCTCTTAGGTACACTGATTCCATTGCTGCAAACCATTTGTCTCTACTACTTTGCTCTACTTTGCATTTTTTCCTTAGAAATTTCTGAAAAGTTCACTAAAAACGCTAATTTGTCAGATATAATTTTCTGTACAATCGTTCCAGAACAAGCAACTTACATCAACTTCTGAATATGGAATATGATTCAGAAACAATATGGCATTAGTACAATGTAATAGAAGACTTTTATTAAATTTTTCTGAATTGAGACTTTGTATCGAAGTGAGGCATCACTTTGCGGCGTTCCTGGAGAACGCGAATATAGCCATCACGTCTATCGTGACCATAAACTTTTGTTGCTGATTCCGTTACAACTTTAACTAAACGCTCAACAGCTTGGTTATGGCATGGAAATGGCTGAATGTCGATAACATCGTCTGTATCTGACGAAAGCCACGCTGAGATTTGCGCAGTTGAAATGTGTTTGGTCAAAACGGGTTCCAAGCGAGGCGTTTTTTGCCAGTCAATCAGCTCGTCGTAGCTCTTCGCTTGAAATAGTATCTCAGGTAATTGGAATTTACGGTTCGGTACTTCATCTTCACGAGCACGTAGAATTCTTTTCATAGCAAGCCTACGTATATGTTTACGATTGTCTTTCAGCATAGCAACAAGGATGCCCTCAATATGAGCCGGATAGCTATTGCGCTTCAAAACCTTTTGAACTAAAATTCTGTACCGGACAGGAAGAAATCTGGATGTTTCTATCATTTTATAATAGTGCGGTGCAGCGTCCCAGCATTTAGAATTTCTCTTAATGTCAAACCAAACAACTGCATAAGAATTCACAATGAAGGAAACTAAGACTTTAAATTCCTTCGAAGGAACTTCTGTAGATATATAAAGCCGCAGAACGCGGTTGGCAAGTGTCAACCACCTTGCATGGTTTAATCGCCCGGGCATTCTGGAATCGAAATTCTTTGGCACAATCCCAGTCTTTACTACATTCACAATTTCAAAGAAGTACAGTTGATCGCTGCTCAGCAAATGTTTATCGCAACTAATAGGTTCACCAACAATTACGCCGAAGTTAACTAGAGGTTGTTGCAACGACTTTGAAATAGATTTCCCGATTGGCCCGTTAAATGAATGTGGTCCAGACATTGGACCATCCAAGGAAATAAAGAGATGTCGCAAAGGCAGCTCGTTCAGATGTAGAAGACAAATGGACCAGTGAAGTGGACGACCAAGTTCAATTTCCATTCGACGTATAACTCCATTGTTGAAACCAGTGTTAACGTTTGTTGAATCTGAACCAATACAAACAAGGTTGGTGCAGTCGACAGTATCAAGAATTGATTCTGTAATGGATTTGGCTGATCCACTTGAAGGCGTACAATGACCGACATACCTTGATCCTGGTTCTGATAATATTGAAATGTGTTCCTCAGAAACGACAGTTTTGCGATTCCCTACAATTTTTAAAGTCTGATCTTTTCTTCCATCAAAATACAGTCCCGAAATTCTGCAATCATTGTCTTTATATGCTGATCTCAATGATTTCCGTTCTCTGCGAATCTTATTCCGATCAACTGGTCCCATTTGTTCAAAACCAAAATCAATCAGAGTTGCTGATACTATAGCAGCAACTGCTCGATCTGATACGCCAAAGCCATCTGCCTGCAGGGCAACATTTCTTAAGCCACGTTTCTTGAGACGAGGAGTTTCAGGTATTTCATCCGATATGTCGTCTGGAATATTATCTGATACACAAGAGAAAGATGTTTCAGTTTCAGTTTCTGAATCGTTCGATGTTCTATCTGAATCATTACATAATTGTTCAGCAGTTCTCACACATTTCCTTTGAAATTCATTCTTTGACTTTGAATATAGATCTAATTTTCGCTTTAGCCGCTTCTCGCGAAGAGCAGAGGCCTTCTTATCAACACCAGCTATTCGGCCTACCCGAACAGTACGCTGATCTGTTAGGAAATCGCGCTCAGGTACTGGTACCTTTAGATTCAATGGGCAACAGCAAGATGAAAACTGTATGCATTTACAAGAACATATATCAAACAATGTATCAAGATTTCTTTCTAGTTCTTCTCGTTTTAGTGTAGCAGACTTCGATCGGATCACTTTCTGAACCTCACCTATATATTTCTGTAACTGTAATTCTATTCCTCGAAGAGTTATCGTAGGAATTGACGATTTAATCCATAATTGCACAAGTTTCTCTGCCAATCTCTTACAGACAGATGGTAGAGGTTCTGTCCCATAACTCTTCTCCCATAAATACGCTTTGCCCACATCTTTGTGTGTTGGCAAAGAAAAAGTGAGTAATTCACGAGCGTCGCCAAAAAGGATATGACGATTTCTTGCAGCAACAGATCTTGATAACATAATTGGTAACAATTCTGAACAGAATATCAAATAATTTCAGTAAATACGATAAGCAGTTAGCTTAAATAAAGAAATCAGCTCACCAAACCGGAAATAAACATTGAAAAAAGTAAGTAAGCAAGCATAGGCTCCCGTGAAGCTATTTTTGCGAAACAAAACTAACACGATTTTCTAAAAACGTAAAAATGCAAAGTATATTCGAATTTCTATTAACTTCTTTCATCTGTACAGTAAACAACGCCATATAAGGCCACTTTTCCGAAACTCTTAATGCAAGTTAATTTTTATGATCCGGCCTAATGTCCATGGCATCAGTCAAGCACTGCCGGAGATGCATCTGATCTTAGGAGTAGAAGAAGGAGGAGGAGGAGAAAGACGAGGAGGAGGTGGAGGAGGAATAGGAGAGGAGGAGAGGAATGGGGGAGGGAGGAGGAGGAGGAGGAAGAGGAGAAGGAGGAAGAAGAAGAGAAGGAAGAGGAGAAAGAGGAAAATGAGGAGGAAGAGGAAAAGGAAGAAGAAGAAGAGGAGGACGAGGACGAGGAAGAGGAGAGGAGGAAGAGAAGGAGGAGGAAGAGGAGAGGGAGAAGTGGAGGCGCAGGAGGAGAAGGAGGAGGAGAAGTAGGAGAAAGAGGAGGAGGAGAAGAAGGAGGACGAGGAGGAGATGATGATGATGGAGGATTAGGAGGAGGAGGAGGACGACGACGACGACGACGACGACGACGAGTAGGAGAGGAGGAAGAGGAAGAAGAGAAGGGGAGGAGGAAGAGGAGGGGAGAAGGAGCAGAAGAAGGAGGAAGGGAACTATACGTATGATCTCCACTGGAGCCTGGTACAGTTCTTCCCCGCTGGGTCTCGCTCGGACATTACAATGTGCAGTATCGGTGCCTGGGCTTCGTTCTTAGCATTCACAGTCATCAGACGAATGCAGCTCCTCCATTGCAGTAGGGATCATATACGCCAGCAGCACGGGGCGTTAATTAACTATACACCAACGGAAGCATATATATGTGTGTATGTTTATGTGGGTGTGTGGATGTATTGACCATAGATCGATGTATATACGTGTATATAAGTGTATGCCTAATTTCACAGATATATCGTTTTGAATCTGTTTCTCCAAATCTCTAAATGTAAGCACTTATAATTTATATGTCTCGTCTATGCGTTGGTCGAGACAGTGGAGGCACGCATACGTATACAACTAGACATGTACATGCCACAGTTTATCCATCCATCAATCCATTTATCCCACACACATGTCTATTGATATATCCATCCCACGAATCCATACATCCCACCATTTCATACAATGATGCATCAGGTAGGCATGTATTCATGCATCTTTGCATGCAGATATCCGCGAATCTATAGGGCATACATTCATTCAGATGACTTACATAGCGCCCTTCAAGATAACCTACTCAGAGGCGCAAATACATGCATACATAGGCCTACATCATTTATCAATCACATTCTTTCATCCCTGTCTTTATGTATGTATTGTAGGCCCTATATATCTTTGCTTTCTTGTTATTATTACCAATCGTAGGCCTATAATGTCTGGTCTTACTCCATCCTACCAGCGCTCGTGAATAAGCTGGTGCCCTACAATGGTCTGAATACCATTATCGATATACCATTACCATTCTGCTATATAATGACCTTATTCCAACGTACCATTCTTCTACATCTGTTACAACGAAGATTCAAATACGCAATATGCGTTTTTTTTGTTGCCGGTGATTTGTTGTTGATGTGTTGTTGACTTTTGAGATGTATTTGTGCGAATATAAGTACACGCTTCTGCAGTATATAAACAGGAAGGAGACGATCGTTAAATTCACTCACATATCTCACACACGATGCTATTATCTGGCTGTTTTGCCATTCTGTAAATTCTGTCAGTCTTGTAATGGTTCTCTTTCTCTGTTTCTCTGTCTCGGTCTCTGTCTGTCTGTCTGTCCACATGTCTCTGTCTCTGTCTGTCTCTGTCTCTCTGTCTCTGTCTTTGTCTCTCTGTCTCTCTGTCTCTCTGTCTCTGTCTCTGTCTGTCTCTCTCTCTTTCTCTCTCTCTCTCACACACACACAGACACACACACAACACACACACCTACACACACACATACAAACACACACACAACACACACACAACACACACGCACACACACACACACACATGCACACACACACAACACACACACACACACACACACACACCATACACACACACACGACACACACACACACACATATGTGCACAGATTCGAGTGCAGATATTATACGCGAATTCAGTCTTTAATCATAGGGGTTTGCTCTGTCTGAATATATGAGATATAAAAATTACTTATGAAGTAAATATTTTTATGTTGCTGTACAGGTAGATTAATATCACTTGATATTGACTTCTGCATGTATAATATCGCATTGTGATCCTATACAATTCTGTCAATGCATACATATCGCTATCTTTCTCTATCTCTATCTCTATATCTTCTATCTCTGTCTTTGCCTATGGCTTTATTTCTGCCGTGTTCTATATACATATATATCTCGCTCTTTACAACTATCTCTACCTCTATTATACATTGACCGTACAATTCATACCCCAATATGTATATTGTATTTGCTATGTATCAAGGACTGACACATGTATGCCCATATACACGTATATCATATACAATGTACATGCATATGGCCTACGTATGTCACAAACATAGAGTTGCTTTATAAATGTTTGAATACAATACAATTCGATATAATAATACCCCGTTAAAGGAATAGTTACTGGGTAGCCTAAAGTTTGGTTAGAACTACGTAAATCAATAAGCCAGTTCAGCATTAAATTTAATTAGCAATACGCATGCGCAGCCCTTTCAGTTTTACTTCCGGGGTGAAGGTCACCGTTCACAAACAAACAGAATGCTGCACTGTAAATCCTCAGAACGCCGGACGCGTCCGGCAGCACATCTGACGCGTTCTATAAATGAACACGGGCGTTCAGAAATATTAACACGCGTGTTCAATACGACGCGTCGTGCGTTCAAGTTACGGCAAACAGACATGTAGCTTACGTCAAAGACGCTGAAACTGTATAATAGGTCTAAGGGAAAATTTCTCCATGATAGGCCTGCTTAGAAATGCAGAATTCATTATGTAGCCTAAATGATTAAATTTTTTTATCGAAATCAAGTCAGAAGACTGCCAAACAACGATTGGCCTAGGCTACTAGCGCGATATAGGCTAACAATCAAAATCGACATGTAACACTGAATCGTATAGATCAAAAACAATTATAAATGGCATGAATTACCTTTTAATTCCTATAGCATTTGTACGTGAAATAAGTTGAATACAAGTGTAGGCTACGTTGGAGCCGCATTTTTGAACACCGGCGTTCAGTTAAGGACCTGTTGGGCTGCAATATTTGAACGCATGCGTTCAATATTTGAACGCATGCGTTCAATCTTTGACCACGACATGATGAATATTAATCACGTCTTCGTCCGCGAAATAGTTCGCTGCGGTTGTGTTATGTATTCAGTCGGGCATCGCAGTAGAATTTTTTTATGAAATTGAGATATTATAATACAATCTAGTGTTTCGTTTTGCTTATGATATATTCTTTCATTTTGCAAAGCAAGCTAAACCATGCGCCCATCGAGGCCCAACCATAAGGTCATGAATATTAATGACGTGTATACGTACGCGACCCACTTTCGTGGTTGTCGGTTATGTTTTGAATTTGAAGTACTTCTATGCTGAAGACTAATTTTAAACGATATTACGGAAAAAAGAAATCTTATGGACAGGTTCATTATGTGCTTAAAATTGTTGTAAAACTACACAAGCGTGAGTATGTCTCTGCACGAAATGTGCAAACGTAACGTCATAATATTCAGTAGCAAATTGCAATGTAGGCCTACTTTAAGACGCCATAGTCCTTGTAATATCGCAACTTCTGATTCCATTTGGGAATTTATAAAGTTTATAATTAAATGTGATTTTTTTAATTCTTTACAGCTTTAAAAATGTAAAGTTGATGTTAGAGTTGATTATTAAGTAGACAGTGTAACTGCTAGAATAGATAATAGATTGGATCCCAAAAGTCTCTTTAAAACACTTCAATTTCAAAACAGGCTTTCGAGTGGCGCATTAGAAGTTTGGAGATTATTACGATTTCGATTATAGTTATGTCTGGTCTCTTTTTGTATAGGGTGCTGGCCGAATGTTACTCGTGCAGTTCGCTTGTAGAGCACGAGACACATTTCAGCCAGGGAAGTGAGAAGGAAAGAGGCCAGCATTTTCCAGCTTCCTCTGTAATAGTTGTGTTGAAGGTCAGTGGCCGTTGATTCAGAAAGTTTTCTGTGGTCTAATTTTTATCACAATTTCTCATTGCTATAAATTTACACAAAATGCAAGGAGCAATTCAATGTGCCATGGTGAAAAGAAATAATTAATAATCATGGTTTGCAAATTACTCTTGAATGTAAGTTCTTTTTAAGGATATTAGGCCTATAACAGTTGAATGTTCAAGCCATTTTATAAACTAAAATTGATACATTTTCAACTGCTCAAATATATTTCCATATTTGATATTTGCAACCTATCCAGTGTACCTAAACAATAGGACAATGATGACTTGTACAATTGCTTCTCTTTGTGTCTTCATGCCTGCCTTTCAATGTGCATAATGTTCAATCAAACGTCATCTATTACATTTTTACACATACTGTAGTACTAGTCATTTTGAATGTTGTGCACTTTGTTTCAGATCATTGCAGACAATGCTGTGGCACAGTCTTTGGAGACAGCGGAGAGTGAGCCCTGCATATCGTTGTTCTGACAGTGAGCGACGACATACCCGCATTTTCATTGTGGGTGACACAGCTGTGACTAAAGTGCCAAAGACCAATATTCTGAGTGCCACCCTGCTGCTGCTTGTCTCAAACTATGTTTTCGACCTCGAATACTCTAGGTTTTATGCTAATCTTTTGGGCGTTCTCCAAACTGACAATTATGTGAAGGACACCAGCAAGCAGTTGAAATCTTTTATTACGAAACTGTGCTGTTATGGAAAGTTTGCCGGAGTCATTACCCGACGATTAACCACGTCTTATCCTGTGACACTAATAAAATCTTAAAGAACCATTATTTGCAGGATTTTCAGGTGCTAAAGTTGAATGTGAAATTTGAATGTTAACAATTATCATCAATGTCAATGGCATTGTAATTAATTTCTAGTTAATTTAGGATATTTGTAGTTCTATATTCTGTTGGAATTGCATGTGTGCTTTTATATTTTTAATTAGCATTTGGATTTAAATTTAAATATCCATGAGACTTGGTTGTGGGTCATTCACATATATATGATATCCGGAGAGAGGGAGGAAGGGAGGGTCATGCAAATGCGGAGAAGGGAGGAAGTCTTATGGCTTAAGCAGACGTCCAGATGGGTCTACATGTACATGTGCAAGGCTTTTAGTTCAACCTGCTTAAGCACCAACTTCAGTTATAAGATGGGAGACATTGATTCAGTTTTTACAGCTTTGAGTGCTGTAATTAACGTATGGAAAATTGCTTTACTTTCAAGTTTCAAATAGCAAGTATATATTCAGACAATTCAATTATGCATATGCTTATAAATTAAGATATAGAACAAGGAGTTTTGTAAGGGTGTCTTCGGCATGTTAGTGCATTATAACTGTTACCTGGCTTTGGAGTGCAAACGTCTGCAAAGTGGGAGAGTAAGGCCAAAAGCGGACAAAGGGTGATGGAAGGTCCAAAGGAGGTACTTTTGGGGCGTCCTTTATGGTCGAACCCTTAGTGTGCAATTGCATTGAAGTATGATTAGTTTATATATCTCAATTCTGACTTTCATATAATAGCTGTGCTAATATTTTGTCTTAATTTTTGAATGTATTATAGGCCTATACATGCAATTGCTTTCGTTATATTGTATTGTATATTATGTATATAATTATATATAATTATACGTGTTTTCTCTCAACTCTGAAAATTTGTGGTTATGGCAAGTGTTCATAGGTTGGGAACACTAGTGTTAATGAAGAGCACATTGTTGTGTTCCGTTCATGAGCACTAGCGTTTAGAGCAGGGTTTGAACGCCCGGACGCGTTCTATTAGTGTTACATTTACGCGTTAAAGCATTTGAACACGTCATGCGTTAACGAGTAGAACACCCATGAAGCGTTTAAAAATCGTAACACTAGTGTTCAGAAATTTAATGCCAGCGTTAACATTAGAAACGCCGGACGCGTTCTATTGGTGACGTCATATAGGTGTTCACACTAGTGTTCAAAAACTTAACGCCAGCGTTAACATTAGAAACGCCCGGACGCGTTCTATTAGTGTTACAATTAGGCGTTTAAAAATGTGTTCTAGTTGTGAACACCCGGCTTTAGAGTGTGCCGTTAGCGACGTTGTTATGATCTAGTTTTGACGCAAATATTTGATATTATTCGTTACTAGTTTATAGAAAATTTCTGTATATATTATAGATCATAAACTAGATCATAACAACGTCGCTAACGGCAGCATTCTGTTTGTTTGTGAACGGTGACCTTCACCCCGGAAGTAAAACTGAAAGGGCTGCGCATGCGCATTGCTAATGCTGAACTGGCTTATTATGTCGATATATTAATGTAGGCTAGGTCTATTTGGGCATATAATGAGGAAACAAGGTGATTGTCTAGAGAAAGAAATTATGCAAGGAACGGTACCAGGAGCAAGAGCAAGAGGGAAACCAAGGAAGAGGTGGTTGGACAATGTGGGCGAATGGTTGGAATTATCAACGGAAAGGTTGCTGCGAGAAACCGAGGACAGGAGAGGATGGAGAAGAATCGTCTACAATGCGACCAACCCTCGTATCGAGGACGGTTGAAGAGAGAGAGAGAGAGAGAGAGAGAGAGAGAGAGAGAGAGAGAGAGAGAGGGGAGAGAGAGAGAGAGAGAGACAGAGAGAGAGACAGAGAGAGAGAGACAGACAGACAGACAGACAGACAGACAGACAGACAGACAGACAGAGAGACAGACAGAGACAGAGAGACAGAGAGACAGAGAGACAGAGAGACAGAGAGA
This sequence comes from Aporrectodea caliginosa, assembly GCA_020284085.1. NCBI lineage: Eukaryota > Metazoa > Annelida > Clitellata > Crassiclitellata > Lumbricidae > Aporrectodea > Aporrectodea caliginosa. The sequence continues at coordinate 382,320 of JACEVL010000177.1, read as the reverse complement.
GAGAGAGAGAGAGAGAGAGAGAGAGACAGAGAGAGAGAGAGAGAGAGAGAGAGAGAGAGAGAGAGAGAGAGCCTATTTAAGTCTCTATCCATATTATAGTTTGTTCATCTCGCAAAAAGGCCTATCACAGTTGGTTTTAAAAACCATTACACCTGGTAACATTATATTGCATTACATCAAATATAGTACTGTAAAGATATACATCAGCGTTTCCCGAAGTGTGTTCCGCGGAACCCCGGGGTTCCGTGAGAGGAAGACAAGGGTTCTGTGAAGAAATTGGATAAGTGTTGCTTGAATGCGTTGTTACATTTTCAATGAGATTCTGAGGTGGAAACAAAGGTCAAGGGTTCCGTGGGAAAACTTCATTTAAAAAATGTTTAATCTACATTTTACGGGGATTAAAACTGTATATATACCCTGATAACTGTTATGTTATATTGTACATTGTTACACTGTACATTGTAGGCCTACTGCTTTGCCGAAGCCATGCATGTATGCCACAAATCGTTTTACTTAGGCCAAGGTTCCGTCACAAACTGTTCCGATCAAAAGGATTCCGTGACCAAAAACGATTGGAATGCAATGATATATATATACATGTATATATGCTAAAATCACATTTGTTCGCCAGGGCTTATCCCGACTGTTGTTAGTTGTCTTGTAAGGCGCTCTTGTAACGGCATGGCCGTGTTACGGCGCCAAATACATTGTCGTAATTATTATTATTATTATATGCTTGATATACGTAGTATTATATTCCTAGACTTGTACGTAATAGGACAGGGTACAGATATAGCCGCGTGCAACTGCAAGCACACCTCTATCGTACACCTAACAGGATAAATACATTAGCAATGCGGGCAGGCGTTTACATCTTTTAATTGCACTTAGTCGAACCAGATATACTTACGCGTTGACATCCCGATGTATGTCATGTGATATTGACAATTTATTGTCTATCCATGGAACCCTCGAGCAGGAACAGCTGTTCGGTTTATGTTGGCGCTTCTGCGATTCTTCGAAACACCGTTAATCTTCCCAGGACTGTTGCATAAACAGCGCGAAGTAACACTCCCATGGATGTCCTATAGAGTAAAACGTAAGGGAGTCTCTCATTTCCGGCTCGTCTGTTAATTATTAAACCGGAAATGAACGACTTCCAAAGTCACAGAAAAACTCCGCCACTGTCTGTGTTGCCAGTCCCAAGCCTGGATAAAAAGGAGGGCGACGCCGATCATTGTTACGACACAGCGAATCAACACAACCAATCCAAGGTCCTGGACCTGGGTCAGTGCATTGTAAGACGTGTCCTCTATCTGTCCCATCTCACGCAAGTACTGAACTTTACTAAAGGCCTAGTCATTGCCTTCTAGATGTAGTATCTATAGAAGGCAATGGCCGAGTTGATAACAAAGAAAAGACTTAGTGTTGCGCGAACAATACGTTCGGGGTCGTTTGACGGATACAATGATATCTCATTTTCATATATGCGCAAACCAAACAGCGCCGCCGATTAGAGCACAGCGTATAGGCAACACGCACAACACAGAAGGAAGGAAAACCGTAGGCTAACCTTAATTACCACGTCATAGCTGTTTTATGGAACACGTGTCATGGCAATTCATTGTCTGTTGTGAACGTCAACATTCACAACGGCATAAATTCAATGTATAAATACTAAACATCTGTAACATTATGACTCGTGTAAACATGCGCACAATCTTGCATAAGTCTGTGGGGGACATTTTCACAATGAATAAATAGCCCTACAAAAGCGTTGCTTGTGTTGCCGTTTAACAAATCTAAATAGATGGAAGAAACCACACATTAAAACCTGAATCACGTCGCATTGGGACGCGGTGGTGTAGCGGTATGTTCTGTGCCTTGTAATCGAAGGGTCGCAGGTTCGAATCTACCTCAATCCACTGCGTAGCGACCTTGGACTAGTGTACAAGGTAGTGTACAGGTAGGCCTATTAGCTACAGGTATTAAAGGTCTGTGGGATTAATTGTCGTGGGGATTAATTGTCGTGGGATTAATTCTCGTCGGGATTAACTGTCCGGTATTAAGTGCTGTGGTATTAAGTGTCACGGTATTAAGTATCGCGCTACCCAGCCCGATGTAGTGGTGTGGGCGATGTTTAAACCCGAAGTTTAGCACGTGGCTAAAATTAAAGGGTCTGGAAGAGTAATTATGTGTTGAAGGCGTGGCGTCCCCTATTGAATAGGGGCTAGAGAAGCGTTATAAGACCATAGGCCGACTAAGCACTGTTCGGGGTTGATCCATTTACAGAGCAAAGTCGAGAGTCACTGATTTGAAAAGAACAGATGTATATATATATAATACGCTTTGACTCAGTATGGGCCAATATTTGTTATATTATGACTCAATATTATACGCTATGACTCCATTTACATCTAAACGAACAGATGTATGGAGTCATAGCGTATATATTGAGTCATAATATAACAGAAATTAATCATTTATGCTGGGTCATAACGTATAATATACGCAATTATATTAATGAACACCTCATCGGATCTACACGATTCCTAAAAGCGATGGTCTGTTTTAGTCACATGGAGGTATCCGAATACCCAACTCCCTCGTAATTTTAATCGTTAAACATCAAATTTCTAAAGCGTCACCCTAAAGCTAAGACCAAAGTACCAGCTTACTTACTTACTTAGCTTATTCGCTTCGACTGCCTGTATGCACACACACTCACTCATACACACACATAGACGCACACACGCATATGTATATATATATATATGTGTGTGTATATATATATATATATCTGTTCTTAATGCAAGAACAATCGCTCTTGGGAATCCTGCTAATTATTGCCTGTCTCTCTCTCTCTCTTGCTCTTTGGAAAGGTCCATCCCACACACTTCCATGGAACAGTCTTCCCGACCAAGTGAAGAATACGCCATCTCTGGAGACATTTAAATGGCAGCTCAAGACTTATCTTCTTAAACAATCATGCGACTGCCATTGACTTTTTGAACTCATTTACAGCGCCCTTTCCTTCGGCCTCAGCTGAGCTACGGCGCTATACAAATCGTCTTATTATCATCGTCATCATCATCATCGTTTTTTATCATCATCATCATCATCATCATCATCATCATCATCATCATCATCATCATCATCATCATCATCATCATCATCATCATCATCATCATCATCATCATCAGCATCATCGGTTTTTTTTTATTATCATCATCATCATCATCAGCATCATCATCAGCATCAACAGCATCATCATCATCATCATCGTCATCGTCATCGTCATCGTCATCGTCATCGTCATCGTCATCGTCATCATCATCATCATCATAATCATCATCATCATAATCATCATCATCATCATCATCATCATCATCATCATCATCATCATAATCATATCATCATCATCATCATCATCATCGTCATCGTCATCGTCGTCATCGTCATCGTCGTCGTCATCATCATCATCGTTGTCGACGTCATCATCATCATCATCATCATCATCATCACCACCTGCTTCATTTGTTTGCGCTTTGGCATTCGATCCCACGTTGTGAATTCTCAATTTCTTAAACATAGGCCTATAGTTCAGAGATGGCCGCATATCTTGCACATAACTTACATGTACATCGTAAACCTTAGTTTCGCTGAGTTTACGTGTCGTTCTGTAAAGCTCAAATTTTTTGCATCTGAAATCAGGCTTAATGCTTGGTTTTGGTCATCTTTTCAATGCTGTTGAGACTTTCTGCATCGATCACATGTACAATTTGGCTACTCTTGTTGCTTAATCATTTTATCGATCAGACTCACGCGTGATGTCTGCATGCCTGTCAGCACCACTCGTCACAGGAGGCGCAAAATCAACCATCTTATTCTGAACTGACTATCACGAAATCAGTTCACCTTGTTCAGCCTGGTATACACATGCAAACTACGTGGCCATGGATGATTGTATGGGCTGATGGATTGCTGGATTGCTGGATGGATGAATGGATGGATGGATGGACGGACGGACGGACAGACAGATATATATATATAACATATATATATATAATATATAGATAGATAGATAGACAGACAGACAGACAGACAGACAGACAGACAGACAGACAGACAGACAGACAGATAGATAGATAGATAGATAGATAAATTGATTCAGAGACAGGGACTGAGACAGAGGCAGAGAGACAGAGAGACAGAGAGACAGCGAAACAGCGAGACAGCGAGAGAGACAGTGATAGACAGACAGAGACAGACATACAGAGTCGATGCACCTCTGCAGAAATGCCTCACAATGGACCATTATGTCCTCATCTGGTTCCAGATCACGTGTTAAAATCTCTTCACGTGTCTGTCTGCTTTGTACTTCTGTCACGTGATATTGAACTAAATCCTGTCCTCGCTGTTTTGACACCATTGATTTCTCCCAACCAGACATTACTTACACCCTGCTGCCGCCACAAATTCCCATCTCACTTAAATCACATCTGCAACGCATCTAACTGATATTGTTTCTCTGGTCGATATCTGGATCCAGTCATCTGAGACGCATTCTTTCGTGTCTAACCTAACGCCACATATCTAATAATCTAAAGCGTCTCTTCTTTGTAAACATCGTTTGCCAATTGAAGGGAAGGGACGTCCACGTGCCCTTTGCATCTATGTGGCACGGTGACCGACTGGTTAGAGCGGTTGACCTGTCTGTCTGTCTCTGGCTGTCTGTCTCTCTATCTCTCTGTCTCTCTGTCTCTCTATCTCTCTGTCACTCACTCACTCTCTCTCTCTCTCTCTCTCTCTCTCTCTCTCTCTCTTTCTCGTTCTCTCTCTCTCTCTCTCTCTCTCTCTCTCTCTCTCTCTCTCTCTCTCTCTCTCTCTCTCTCTCTCTCTCTCTCTCTCTCTCTCTCTCTCTCTCTCTCTCTCTCTCTCTCTCTCTCTCTCTCTCTCTCTCTCTCTCTCTCTCTCTCTCTCTCTCTCTCACTCTTTAACACTGTAAACCAACAATTCAATTTGCTCTATTAGAACTATACCTATAGTGCTGAACAGTGCAGTATCTAAAGCTTTAATAGTATCTTCTCTAATTCTATAACTGCTTAATCATGCAATGATGTTACTTGCTGCGTGTTGACAGCTAGTTATGAAATAAACGAAAATACAATACAATACAAGACCTCTAATGCGGAGAGTAGGGCCTACGGGTTCGATTCTCGTCCGAGGCGGTTACTGTGTAGGGACCTTGAGCAAGGCTTTCGCGCACAATTGCTCTGCAATATAATTGCATATACGCCATCGAGGTGTGTGCACTTCTGAGCTTTGGGTCACCTTTGGAAGAAGGGCGATATCAAAGGCAGTTGTATAGCTGCTGCTGATGACGATGATGATTATGTCCTTCACACAGCCATATTTTTTTGAGAGGTTCTTCCAAAACGCTATATAAAGTCCAGAAACATATAACATACATACATACATTCATACATACAAAACATACATACATACTAAACACACACATGCATGCATACATAGGCCTACCTACCTAACTATCTACCTACATGTACCTACCTACCTACCTACCTACCTACCTACCTACCCACCCACCTACCTACCTACCTGCCCACCTACCTACCTACCTACCTACCTACCTACCTACCCACCCACCTACCTACCTACCTACCTACCTACCTACCTACCTACCTACCTACCTACCTACCTACCTACCTACATGCATACATACATACATACATACATACATACAAAGTCATACATACACACATATACACATACAACATTCAATACATGCACACATACATACATACATACATACATACACACGAACATTTACACATACATACATAGGCCTACCTACACCCCATACATAGTTTTACATGGTGATGAGCATGAGGATGATAACGACGGCAACGACTTCGATCATAATGTTCATACTGCCGATGAAAATGAAATTGGTATTGATGACAATAATGATGATTGCGAGGCATTCTAAGGTGAAGCCACCGCAAATATTTTCATTTTGGTCACCAGGTGGACGCCATATATCAATCGGACTTGGCGAGATAATCCATCAAAGTGCCTCAACACATCGCGTCCGATCATCACACGCTGTGGCCAGGCAGAGCCGTCCGCCAGAATTAGTGGCGCCAAATACTGGAGGTCATTCGGTGCGCGGCTTTGATCCTGCGACCCTGAGACTCAAATTCCCAAATGGGCTCAATGAAAGGCCAGGCATCAAGGATGTTAAATCCGTGTTTAGACGTGATGCTGATAGCGTTGCTACGCATGTCGGCTACTTTGTGGAGAATTGTAACTTGGAACGTCTAACGCGCTGGTGTCTAATGCACAAGGCATCAACCGATGGCCTGTATTTCCTGCTTTGTTATCTTGACTGGTCTTTATGATAATAAAACAATAGGCTAATTATTATTGGTAACTTATAGGTAACTTATAACACGTGGGTGTCTGATGCACAATGCATCAGCCGATGGCGTGCCAAAACCTAGCTCTAATGAGTCTAATCAGATCAATGTTCAGAAGATGAAATTGAGAATTGTATAGACCCTGCTAGGACCTTTGTGAGGTAGGAGAAAGGGACATTTCCCCTGGACATTCCCTCCGGACCAGTGGTGTAAAGAAGGGTTTCAGCGCCCGGGGGCAAGGGTTGATGACTTTTAATTTTCTTGTTGACTTTTAATCGTTCTTGTCATAGTACTGTGTACCACTGAAAGCTAATTTTGCGCCCAACCCTTGTGCTGCACCCGGGGCCGTTGCCCCCCTCTGCTCCCCCTTCGTTACGCCACTGCTCCGGACATTTCCACCTAGGACTATTCTCTCGGACAGTTCCATCTCTCTGATCACTTACCCAGCATAAATATTGATGAGCAAGTGCATTTTATTGACTATTGCAATCAGTTATTAATTATTCAAATAGCTGTATTAATTATCAAGTAGAGACACAATGTCTCTACTTGATAAATTACTCTACTCTATAAATAAATAAAATGAAGAACTGGGTAATCCTACACTAATTAATTAATTATCGCCTCGTGGGCCTATGTACACGCAGTCGATGTAACGCTTTGTTGAGGAGGAGTGGTAGTAATGGTAGTAGTAATAGTAGTATTAGTATTATTACGCATTTATTAAACGCCAATACCAAATGACCAAACATCAATCGATGGCGCTGACCAACTAATCGTAAGTGAATGACTTCCAAACACAGTAACGTCTCAGAGAAGGCTTGAAGCTGATCTCTCTACATTACAAGGCGGGCGCTCTAGCCAATCGGCTGTCGTCATAATAATAATAATAATAATAATAATAATAATAATAATAATAATAATAATAATAATAATAATAATAATAATAATAATAATAATAATAATAATAATAATAATAATAATAATAATAATAATAATAATAATAATAATAATAATAATAATAATAATAATAACAGTGACAATTTATATGGCGCCGTAACACAGCCATGCCGTTACAAGGGCGCCTCACAGTCAACTAACAGCAGGGTAGGCCTTACAGAACAAATAAGTCTTGAGTCCAGATTTGAAGGAGTCAATTGTGTTAGCCGCTCGCAGGGCAGGAGGAAGACCGTTCCAGCATCTGGGACCGGCCGCCGAGAAAGCGCGATCGCCAAAACGGGTTTTCATCCGTTTTACGCGAAGATCGCTTTTCTCGAGCGATCTGAGTCGCAACCCGGAGGCGGAAGAATGAGTCCCGATGCAGTAATCGCGCAAATACTCAGGCGCGGCCCCATGAAGCGACTTGTAGACATATCCCATCAATAGATCTCTTTGACCCATAGAACACTAGCTGATGTAAACCAATACCCAATTGACAATAATAGCACACAAGAGGGATATGTTTCCCTTATGCTTAGGGCGTAGCACCGACATTTGAGACGGCATTCACATCTGAAAAACATAAATGCCGTCACAGAAAGCAGTATCGACGAGACACGAATTCGCAGAGGATGAAAGAGAAACAGAGATTGTCGCACATGCCGTGGGACAAAAATAAGGTCATCATATATTTTAGAGCTATATAGGGAACCAACACCAACAAATGCTCGAAGTCTCGAAGACTTAAATAGGTCATAAAATGTAAATGACACAGACAACACACAGTTGTTATCAACTATCAAAATCGTCATTTAAAGTCCTACACTACATAAGATATGATTTTGCTAAAGACACTGCTCCTCTAAGCTAACGCTCGTGAATAAGCTGGTGCCCTGCGCTCGGCTTTCGAGTGGCGCTTTAGAAGTTTGAAGTTTACGATTATGTTATCGATTAATGCAGATGAAGAATTAGAAAAAGTGTCTGACTGGTTCTAGACAAAGAATGTATGAAAACTAGAAGACAGATCATAAGAATGTAAGTATGTATGTAAAGTACATAGAGAACCAGTGGCGTAAATTATGAGGGGACAGGGAGGGTGAGGAACTGTCCTCCCAAAGTTTTGACCGAGGCCTATCTGTCCCACCCCCACCCCCGAATGCTAAAATCCGGCCCCCGAAAAATCTGCTCCTCAAAGTTATGTAAAGATTTTTGTTATCATGAACCACAGCCGTCATCTAAGTCCCTGTACTCAAAGAATTCTCCCTATATGACGTTAATTCTGCTCTGAACAAATCAACGGCACTGATGCGCATTAAGATTTCCTGCTCAAGATGGAGACTCCGATTGGAGTGAAGCGCTCGCAACACACGGCTGCGTCATAGAGCGAGGAGTATTCATGGCGGGCGCATATTTGAGATGGCGTGTCTGGAAGTCATCACCGATGTTGAACAATAATCTTAACGGCTCAATGCTAACGTCTTTTCTGCCTCGGAAAGACTGATAGGAGCAATATAAGTATGTATGACTGTCCGTCTGTCTGTTTTTCTGTCTGTCTGTCTGCCTGCCTGCCTGCCTGTTGTCTATCTATTGACTTATTTTAGTATATATGTATGTAGATATATGTATGTATATATGTATGCATATGTATGTATGCATGTATGTAGGTATTTATGTATGTATCTATGTAAGTATTTATGTATGTAATTATGTATGCACACTATGCATGCATGCATGTATGTATGTATGTTTGTATTTATGTATGTACGTAGACATATATACGTATGTACGTATGTATGCATGTATGTATGTATGTATGCATGCATGCATGTATGTATGTACGTACGTATGCATGCATGCATATATGCATTTATGTATGTATTTATGTTAGGGTTGTTAAAATGTTTTTTTTTGGCAATCCGAATTTCGGTTTTAGAAATCCGATTTTAAACCGAATTTCGTTTTTTATTGGCCTTCCATAGAAAATTTAATATATTATTATATAACGCAAGTTATTTTATATATTAGGTACCGCAACGTACGTTAATAAACACCTTCTTATGTTCCGGCTTTATTCGATGAAAACAATCGTAAACACTAAAGAAATGCATGAATTAATTCTTTCTGGCATTTCTTGAAATTTTCACTACGAAAATTATTTTTCTTTAAATTCGAATTTCGTTTTGTCAATAATAAAAACCGAATTTCGTTTTCAAAACCGAAATTCGGATTTCCGAATTTCGTTTAACATCCCTAATTTATGTATGTATGTATGTACGCATGCAAGTGAACATTTTTACAACGCTTTTATGCGCTGTAATTCTTATTTACTTATACTTATTTCTGTCTCCTGACGATATATAGTCTTGCGGAGTCATCATGACGAGGGGTCAACCCCGGATGACCCTGGAGTCTGCTACATGGCACGTCCGCCTTTCGGTTCTGGATTTCATCAGCGCCCCAAAACCAAAACTGATTATTTCGCACACGATACGATAAGATGGAGTACAACGTCAAAGAGCGATCTACACGTATGCGAGGAGCAGACCCCATCAGACGAAATAACTGTTATAAACGACGTAATAACCGTTAATAACCGTGACAATAAAAGACTTTTCTAGACAATGGAAACCGAATGGTCGCCATATACACTATTGACTAATGCACAAAGTATCAACCGATAGCGCTCTCGAACCAACCCGTAAGCAGACGATATCTAAAGGGAGCCTAGCTATGGAGGATGAGCAATATAAAAAGGTATGTCCAGGTTGAGAACGAAATGACTTAAGCGACTGAGCAGAACGAGAGGAGAGAGAGAGACAGACAGACAGACAGACAGACAGACAGACAGACAGACAGACAGAGACAGACAGACAGACAGACAGAGTGACAGAGAGACAGAGTGACAGAGAGACAGAGAGAGCGAGAGCGAGAGACAGAGAGAGTGAAAGAGACACACAGACACGCACACGCAGAGACACAGACACAGACAGAGAGACAGACAGAGACAAAGAGACAAAGAGAGAGAGACACGGAGACACAGAGACAGAGACAAAGACACAGGGAAAGACACAGGCAGACAGACAGAGAGAAAACGAAACAGTTCGTTCAAACATTTCGTCCCGCTAAGTTAATGGAACAGAATCGCGTCCCTACGGTCACTATAGAAACTATGTGTAGGCCTATACATAATATTAACCGATTTAACATCTCGCTTATTATTACCGCACGCTGACTAATAGTCATTTATTCAACGACTCCTTCGACGCTGCCAAAGTTGATGGGCGTCGAATAGTACTTACCCCATCCAGTGCCATTGACTTGTTTATGTGCATCCCGGAGCAAACGTCAGTTGGAGAATTATTTTATTGCTGGTTTATTACATGCGGTGCGTGACTGGAGCTATCTCCGGACAGATGCGAGACGAACTATAATGTGGCTGTATAGGAGGTAATTATTTTGCCAACAAAATGGCGGAAGAAGACGCGGTCAGAAATTCTGAAGACGTTTAATGTAATCGATGAAGCATTGCATACTCAGCTGCATCATCATTGCAGCGGAGTTTTAATGCAATGTAGTCTAGGTCCTAACGTAATGTAGGCTAAATCAGAGGTGGGTAACTAATCCATTAGATTCTAATCGATTATTAATCGATTGGACAAACAGATAATAATAATTATAATTAATTAGAAAATTTCAGTAGCTAATTCTAATCAATTAGCTACAAGATTTTGCTAATTACAATTCTAATCGATTAGCACATTTCAGTAGCTAATTCTAATAAATTCTAATCGATTTTTTTAGCAATTTAACTAATTGTACCCATCTCTGATGTAGGCCTACATCTCAGAAACTTCTTAGCTCCGCTCGAAAAACCACGCCACGGCTTATCGAAATCTAGTCCACTAGAGCAGGGTGCTTGGTTGGCTTCGGTGCAAAGCAGGGGGGATTTGGCATCGACGTCGATATCCACCGAAGCATAGTGTTACAGTGGAATGAGTGGATATCGTTGGTGATGGTGGTCATGGACGAGCTAGAGCTGGAGCTATACAATACAATTTAATTTGCGTATTCGATATTGTCCTACTTTGAAAGTTCAGAAGTGCACACACGACCATACGACAGAACATCGATGGCGCTGAGCAATAATTGTGTTTGAAGAAAATGTTCAATGTATGTATGTATGTATGTATGTATGTATGTATGTATGTATGTATGTATGTATGTATGTATGTATGTATGTATGTATGTATGTATGTATGTAGGCCTATGAGCACTTGTTATAGCGCCCCTTTAAGATTTCTACTCAGCGTCATTACACTGGCCTATAACGAGGCGGTCAGTCTCAGTGGAGGCTTGAACCCGTACACTTCGCATTAAACACCTACCACTCTATCCATTCATCTGCGGTATTACATATGATAAAACCACGGAAGTCGGTTCTGAATTCTCCTTCAAACCCAAACACGATAACTGACGATTACGGTTCTTTCCTGCTCATTGGAATGTCCTTCGTGAAAACTAGGGCCTACTGATATTATTTTGTCACGCCATCGCTTGATGACATCTATTGCATTTATTTGAAAAATTACTGTGATGTAATTTACAGTAGGCCTACACTTGAATTACACTAATATAGCGCTATTCATGGCATTTCAATAAGCTGTCGGCCTGAAAGGACACGGAGACACAAGGAAACGAATTTGTTTTTTAAATGTCAGCCGTTGCTGAAACAGCGGCAATAAAACAGTCTGTGATTATAGACATTATAAAAGGTGTATGATGTATATATGATCACAAGCCATATAAAATATCATGGTCCAAAGTTAAGATCATTTCCTGTTAGGCCATATATTTTGCCAAACCACGTCATACATTCAATGACCTGGATGGGACAGAATGTTTGCCCAGAAATCTTACATGTGATATATTATAAGGATGTGAGAGCAAAGTTCAAGGGTGTAGGGCTCTAGTGTAGACCCCTATAGGCCTATTATGCAGACAAAATAAAGCAGCATTTGCATGGGCATTAGATAGTACCCAAACGGGCTCTATACGGGTCGGATCTGGCAATATGGGCTCAATAAACTATATTCTTGCAGGCTCAGGGCGTAGACTATGTTACGCAAACTGCAATTATGATTTGTAAACAAGCTGCGTTTGTGACAGCTTGTAATCTCTTAAATAAACGAATACTGAATTGAATTGAATGTGGGTATGCTGGCAGAGCCCTCTCAAAGCCCTACCTGCCTCTCACCGTGGTGAGAGGGTGAACAGCCAAGTAGGGGATAGCCTGGTGGGGCTATACCATCAGTGGTGAAGACCTTGGTCGAAGACCTTGGTTGAAGAACCACCTTGGGCGTTTCGCGAGGTGGAAAGGCTCACCAGGAACCCTGAAACAGCTGGCCAACGCAGGAGGCAGGTGTTGGAAGGGCACCTCAGACCGGAAGAGGCCAGAATGGCCCAACGATCTCCTTACCCTACCAGGAGAGGACTGGTCACCGCCTGGCAAGAGACCAAGAAACTCTAACAAAATGAACACAAGAGCGACTTAAGAAGGGCAATAGAACTCGCAAGAGACCGACCGAAATGGAGAAGTTTTGTTAGAGCCTCATCGTCAGCGAATACTTGACGGAGGAGAAAGAAAGAAAGATGCTGGCAGAGGCTTATCGCAATCGTAATCGTAAACACCAATTTTTTAAGCGCTACTCTTAAGCTAAGCGTAGGGCACCAGCTTATTCACGAGCGCTGCGTCGTATCAGAGGGGTTGTCCAGAAATGGGTGTCCAGTGGAGGTCCGAATCCGGTTGTTAGAGAGACCAGAGAGAGAAAGCAGAGCGGTAGAACCTGTTTCACATAGGCCTACAATGTATGTATGTATGTATGCATGCATGCATGTATGTATGTATGTATGTATGTATGTATGTATGTATGTATGTATGTATGTATGTATGTATGTATGTATGTATGTATGTATGTATGCATGCATGCATGCATGCATGCATGCATGTATGTATGTATGTATGTATGTATGTATGTATGTATGTATGTATGTATGTATGTATGTATGTATGTATGTATGTATGTATGTATGTATGTATGTATGTATGTATGTATGTATGTATGTATGTATGTATATACGTATGTATGACTGTATGAGCACTTGTTATAGCGCCCCTTCAAGATTTCTGCTGAGAGGCGGTCCCGACTACAACGCGGACGCTGAATCGGAGTTTCACGCCGAAGCGCATGAGCAATTGCGAGTGAAGGACTTGCCCAGGGTCCCTACGCGGCGGCTTGAGGTGGATTCGAACCCGCAACCCTCCGGCTTCAAGGCACTGAACATACCCCTACAACACCGCGCCCCACAAAGAGCCTAGACTAGTACCAATACACATGTGAAAGGCGCGATAATTGTTTTTGGAGGTCAGAAGGCCTCCTATACAGTAGGCCTAACTGTATGCGGGACTTGACTGCAGTCGTCTAAACAAAACCGACGTGCAGTTTAACTTTGGTATAGGGGCCTCAATCGCCTCATTATAATTATAGGCCTAATTCTGTTTGCACTATCTCTTAAATAAATATGATGATAAATATTTATGTGGGTTTACTGGCTTTACAGTTTACATTTGGATGTGTGGACCTCGTTGCCTGATAACTTTCTGTTTTGCACGCCAGTATCAACTTACTGAGCCATAATAATAATTTTATTATATACACACAGTGAGTGCAGGGATACTGAAATACAATAGTACAGTGATGTGATAAAGGAAATGATGCACTGATAGTAGGAACTTTATTGTTCTTTGTCACGCGGATATAGCGTGCTCCATGTTTGATTTCTGTGTTTTTGTACAACATGTACCCATAATAATCAACGTCGTTTTGGCCTCGAAAGCCGGTGTCCCGAAATAGAGTATCCCCATACATGAGTATCCCCCTCAGCTAAATGGAGTTTTCTGTTTATTTTGCATTTTTGGCAGTTTCTAAGTGTATTCAGTGTTTGGATTTATTGTACACATAAAATATTTTAAGTTGCGTTTCTTTAGTTTGTACGTCGACCTGAAATTAATTTACTTCGCTTTTGGTGATTTTGACTGGATTTTCGTCGAGGCTATCGTGATGCGTATGACGATAGGGGGGGATAGAATGGTTTATCCCCCGGATACTCTAAACCGGTTTATTTCATCCCGGTGGATAAATTCATACATCCCCCGGATAGTCTTAGGACGGATACTCTATTTCGTGATACCGGCTGCCGCACGAAGGCTCTCAATGCTGTGCATTGGATGACCTTTATGGTTTTCGTGCGCTCTTAAACGCTTCTCCTCAAACAAGGTGTTGCTTAGCAATGGAAACAGTAAACGTTTGCTTTTGCTAGACACCTTTATGTACTGACAGTATGCATACATTTGATGTTGCTTGATAACCAAATGTTGAATCATCCAGTTTCAATGGTTTAGAGTAGACTAACTTACATAATTATGTGTGCCTCAAAAGGAGCATTCATTTTAACGCCGTATAAGCCTAACAAGTGTTAGGCCTATATTGCTACGCTTGGTTATCTCATAATTTCTATTCTTAGAACTTCCATTTAACGCCGTTATATAAGGCTAACTCCGGGAGCATTAGCTGATGGCACCCCCAAAACCGCAATCCTGCCATTTCCAAGGGCCGTATAATATACGATTGTGTTGCGATAATTATGAAGACGCCTTCAACTAAACCAGAGGTGTCAAAGACCTGCGCGCTTGAAAATTTGACCCTTGTCCCGATTTTTTGTCCTTTTGTGTTTCGTTAACCAGTTTATACTTTACAGTTAAATTAAGCAATATATACATTTTTATTATATGTACTAAATGTTTGAGGAATAACTTATTGTTTCAGCGTGTTATGTGCTAAATAACTTCATTATAAAATTTTTGCGTTGTATACATTTAATTCTGGCCTATGTTTATCACGCACGTTCTCACGCTTTTAGTTGAATTTGCATAGTGAAACAACTCATATTCGCTACAGGTATTTTGTAATATTTAATTTAAAACGTAAGGTGACAGAACTAAAAGGGTTTTCTTAAGGCACTAATACTTTCCTGAAATTACAGACAAGTTTTTTCTGAACTCTTCAACAGTGGGGTAAATCATGGGGGCAGAGGGGACTGTCCCCCCAAAGTTTTGACTTAAGCCCTTCTGTCCCCCCCAAAATCTGGCCCTCGTAGTACTCTGTCCCCCCCCCCCCCAAAAAAAAAGTTATGTATAGATTTTCGCCTCTGCTCTCCAGTCCTGTATATCATCGTAATCTTGCCTTTCTGATGCATATAATAGGCCCATAAACACCATCAATTTGAATTTACAAAGGAGAAAGGATATGATTATAAATACGCGCATGTATGAACAAATTCAAGCTTTCGCAGCTAAGTTGAGCTAATGGAATAAAATTAGTTACGGAAATGTCGCTCATTCTGGATATCTTCAAGCTGAGCTAATGGAATAAAATTAGGTACCGGTACGAAATTGTCACTATGTCACTCACTTTGGACCACCTTCCAACTCTTCATACAACAGAACCTTGATTACAAAAATGGACTGACTAAAGGTGTCAGGATTTTAGAACACTCGAAATGCAGTGCCATTCATTTTCAGCGTCCTTGGCTATTGAAGTAGGCCTAGAAACAGTTTCCTTTAAAGCAATCTCAAATGGAGTGGGTGGCAGGATTTTGAAACGAAATGCGCTCATGTTGGAATCCGAAAATTCGAATTTTTCTCTATCTCGAAAGGTTGTCATATTTCTACTTTGTCGTTACCAAGATTATAAGAGTTATGTACGGACATGGCTGTACAGGCCTACTCACCAATGCGAACAATTCGTTTCAGTCTTGAAGTTTAACAGCTTGTCATCTATGGCTGACTGATGAGAGTGTTCAGACGCCGCTTAGCATATAAACTTCATTACAGTTGAAATAACAAAGCCTGACATTGATGACTTGGTCGAGGCAAAACGCGGTCAGATGCATAGCAGAACTGAACATAGGCTACTATGTTGTTGCTACTTCAAGACTTAAACACTGTTCCTGCAGATTTTCTGTCGTTAAAATAATTACAAAACTAATTTATCTATGGAGGCTAACTCGTATTTTTTCTAATTTTGAGTTTAATGTTTAATTTGCATTATTTTACCTTCTGTCACCTGGTGCTCAAACCGGTGTTTGAGTCAAGTGTTTGATCTGCCGGTGGTTCCTTTGAGTTTCAGACCCCTGCACTATTCTAGTGTAGGCTATAGGCCCTGCCAATTTTAGATGCTAACCTGATACAGGCAGACGTGTTGGAATATAGTGGGAGCATTGACTCCAGCGTAACTTCAAGAACCCGAACAGTAACCTAGATCTCGAGGATCTCAAGTAGAGAGAACATTGGGCCTACTCTATAGACCTATACACACAGCATTAACACGAGGGTATATATATATATACAACTGTGATCTGTGATTACAGATCCATATACTGCCAGCATGACCACATATGACGCCCATATAAAACCCATATTTTCATATTGCAACCGTTTAGATTATGGGTCCCATGGTGGCCGATTGGTTACAATGGTTAGAGAGCTCGGCCTGTAACGCGGAGAGAACGGGTTCGAGCGTCGCCCGAGGCAGTTATTGTGTAATGTGTATGGACCGTGAGCAAGTCCTTCTCTCACAATATTGCTCTGCAATATAATATTGCATTTGCGACATCGTGGTGTGTGCACTTCTGAACTTGGAAGGAGAGCAATATCAAAGTACATGTACAGTTGTAATGTATTCTATTGTATCCAATGCCTTTGAAACTGATGGCAAGGTATAAAAACTTACGTATTTACCACTACAACTAAGTTAATAATAATTGTTCTCCGACTTACCTTCCTTCTGTCTAGAACTTAAAAGCCAACGGTAACGTCTGTGTCGTATTTTATACCGTCTTTAATCCACATCCACGATTGTCGCGCATGCGTCCTGGCCGGGCCGAACGCCCGCGGAAGCCTGAGTAATAGCGCAGCATAAATCTCTACGTTCCTGAATCCGCATAACTGCTGCATCCATCCTCGACTATAGCAGCGCCACCTTTCGATAAAGCGACGCGAATTAATTCTCTATTATCGCTCAGCAGACTTCATCGAGGCAAACGAAACTCGATCTATCATATATGAAAACCTGCAAGCGTACGTCTCTCGAATGTTTCCTACGCGAAAAGCGGGCAGGCACACACGCGTGTACCGTACAGAAATTAGAAGCAATTAATGGTGTTTCATGTAAATTGAGTCTATTTATGTTATATCACAGACCGGCCGGGTGTCTATGCATCCGCTTTTCAATGATTGGCTAAGTGGATGTAGGGCAGCGAGTATACAACTATACATGCTGTGTCGTGTAGGCCATACTCAGTGTGCGGGATTTCGTTGGGCATGCAGCGAGTTTCGGGAAATGTTGCAAGAGAAATTGCCGACTAATAACCGGATTGGCCCGCGTAGGATTTCTTTCACTGGTATGCAGCTTCAGTATATAGGTGGTCTTTACGGTGTAAGGCAGGCGGCGGGCCGAAGCCGGCTCTTAATATGCTGTACACATCTGGGCAAGCTTAGCCTACTCAGTTTAGAAGCAGCACACGGAAGAAATCTACTACACATGTGTAGTTATAAGTATTTTGGGCAGCGGCCAATTAGCGCTAATTGCCCCGGCGAGAATTACTTTGAATCAAATGGGTCTATACTGACATTGTTAGAATTTTCCATAAATTACTGCATATCGCTTGTTCCATCTGAGCCTATAGTAGCTGTAGAGCCCACATGTGACGGTAGTGACTAGTGACCGTCTAAGCTTAGGCCTATAGGTTTACATCGTTAACTTCTCTCCCTAAAGGCGTCCCCCCCGTTTTACGACTGTCACGTTCAAATAGGCCTACTTACGTAAGTTGCGTTGCAAGTGCGAGTATTAGGTTTCAAGTACAAGTACAAATACGACTAATAATAATAATAATAATAATAATAATAATAATAATAATAATAATAATAATAATAATAATAATAATAATAATAATAATAATAATCTTTTCTTTATTAAGCGCCTGACAAACGCAGTGCGCTGTACATTTACATGTTATGCAATTGAAATCTTAACTACTAACAGAACAGACAGCTTGCAATACAACGGTGCTAATAGCAGCCTACAAAGCATATCCGCCCAACGGGGGCTCGAACTCGGTACCTCTCGCTCTCCATGCCAGCGTGTTATCCAATGCACTATCGGGCCCCCTTAGTACTGCAAGTACTTAGATCTCAAGTACGAGTACAAGTAAGCCTACTTTGGTCTGAAGTATAAGTACTTATGCTATATACAAAATGCACAAGAACAGGAAGATAATTACAAATTTTCTGTTAACAATTAAGGCTAGATAAACGAAGCATTTTCAATGATAATTTGGTACGACACATATAGGCTACTGATTTAGAATCATTGCTCTTGAGAAATATTAACGATGTGAGCAACCAGTCACTCATTTTCAGTTGGTGCGGTTTTAATATTAAGCGTGAAGGTCTTGCTCAAGGTCCTTACAGTAACCACTAACCACCTGAACGGAGGCTCGAACCCATATACTCTCCGCGTTTCATGCTCAAAGCTCTATCGGGGGGGGGGGATAGGCATTGGATAACATCTGGTGTAGAGAGCGAGAGGTACCGAGTTTGAACCCCGTAGGGCGGATATGCTTTGTAGGCTGCTATTAGCGCCGTTGTATTGCAGGCTGTCTGTTCTGTTAGTAGTTAAGATTGTTTCAATTGCATAACATGTAAATGTACAGCGCAGTGCGTTTGTCAGGCGCTTAATAAAGAAAAGATTATTATTATTATTAATTGGCTACAGTACTGTGCTCTACCAGTTGGCCACGGTTTAGTGCATCGACACTTAGCTGTTTCTGCTTCAAGCCTTCAACTATATATAATTTATACTAACATGCGAACTCTTTTTCACCTCTGTATTTAAAGATGAAGATAGAAGAGCGAAAACAAAGTGTTGCCCTGGAATTCTGGAGGCAGAAAGAAGAGAGGAATACCACGGAAGAACTGGCACGGAGTCATCAGTGACGACTTGAGATACCTGGAGATGTCGTGGGAGGAGGCGGAGCAGCTGCAGGCGATGAACAGAGACGAATGGAGGAGATGCGTTGCCCGATGGGAAGGACTAAGTACTAAGTAAGTATGTAAGGGTCACTGATTGACGTCGTATAAACCAGTGCTTACCAAAGTGGTGGTCCGCGGACCGGTGTCGGTCCGCGGGCCCTCAGTATAGCCGGTCCGCAAATTGAGTTAAGAAACTGTTCAAATTGTCCTGGAATCAAGAAATGGCTATCCTATTTTTGAAAGTCATGACAAAAGACACTTATTAGGCTAACATTAGCAGGGCAGTAGAGTCATGCAATTGGCTAAACATGCGTTTAAATTAATTTTAGTACATTTTGGTGAATTTAGGCGATTGAAAACGAAAAAATTAATAATTGAGAATTTGGCACCGTTCCTTCTGCAGCCGGAAAATCCCTGCCGGTCCGTGACACTGAAAGTTAATTCCTACCGGTCCGTGACCATGAAAAGTGTGGGAAGCACTGGTATAAACCATTATAGCAGTATCGCAGAGGCCCTCTGGTTTCAGCACCCGGGGCGCCATGACCATAATATACTATGGAGGTGGTTTAGATGAATGGTAGCACTCTGGCACGAAGAGCAGTAGATAAGCATGAACGCTTGATCGATTCCCGTTACCATCCTTAAGATCCACTCAGCCTTCCATTGGCTAGGTGGCGTTGGTAAAATGAGTAGAAGGACAGATGGGCACCTTGCATTAGTTGCGTAGATGCCATGCAGTTCAATTCGACTTCTGTAGGCTTAAATCACTAGTTCATACTGACAAAGGCTACTGTGACTTGTAGGCCTAATCAAACTGCTGTGTGTCAGTTTGAATTAATAATAAACACGAATATATAATGAGAATTATAGCCTACAGTATGAAACAATTGCACTTTCAAAATGATGAACTCGTTACTGTTATCGAATATCGAACGGAATAACCAGTAGTTTCAGTTTAACGACACTGCGCATGATAACAAAGATCATTAGCGTCGCCCTCCTCTTTTATCCAGGCTTGGGACTGGCACCGTCAGATGACAAACAGTGGTGGAGTTACCGGAATGAACGATATGCGTAAATAATTATACTATAGCAACCAGCATGGCTATAACCGACACCTAACGATTGAATCCAAACTAATTATTCGTTGGCCTACAATTAAGCGCATACTAGGAGGCCCTACTTACGCTGAAACTCGATATATTATTATTTTTGCGTCTAGCTTAAACAATGTAGGCCTTGGCTTATATATTTTACGCAAATATCTTAAAAAGACGGATACACAGCCAGTCCTCTCTTCGATTAGCATCTCGTTGAAACTGGGCCTACGTCGTTCCAGTTAGCTATAGGCTTACATTGGTTAGAGCCTAGGCTGCGTCTCATGCGCCTCTGTGTTAGAGAGCGTGAGGATCGCGGTTCGCCTTCCAAAGGTGGCTCATTTCAGAGATTTAATCTCGGGCTAGCATGGTCCGTACACGGGGATCTTATATGACGTGGCGCCTATTCAAACGGGCAACGGTGGTGAAGGATCTCACCCGATCAATTCATTGAAAAATGAGCAAGGGTGAGCTATAGGTCATACGGTCGCTACATAAAATCGAGCACATTTACATTTACGTTCTGTCTTTGGCTGCCGTTCATTAATAGTTGATTGCTAATAATAATAATTTTTTTTATTAATTCTTAACGACAAACATAGTATGATCAAAGATGTTAGAGTCGACTCTAACATCTTTGGTATGATTAGGCCTACAATTCAGTATGAACGGATGATCACAAGTTGTTACAGGAGTCGAACTGTATACTGCAGCCATGCAAGGCGACCATCACGTCCTACGCCCCATTTTACCCTCGCGTCATCTCGCAAATGATAGGCTGAGTGGACCTATTGGGAGGGCTGCGGGAAGCGATCCCGCTTCGTATACTGCTCTTCACGCCAGTGATGTTACCATTACTCTATGAACCCTCTGGCCCTTCCATCAGGAACGCTCTACCTTCTCATATGTTCGCGACTCTCCTACCGAGACTGTATTTCGCTCTTAACCGTAAACTTACGTCTTCCAGTCTACTTTTTAATCCAGTCAATTTAACGTTTTCCCGGCTTCAATAATTATGTACTTCTAAACTTTGTAAAGAAGGCATTATCACATTCCAGTTATATTGTATACTGCATATAGGCCAAAAGAACTTCTTCAGAGTTTGTGAGTGGAGGTCCATTGCCTGTTACCCGTCAAGATTACAATAAATTTTGCTGTGCATCTAAATTGAATCTTTCCGGATAAAATATAAACTTATGAAGCCACAAAGAAAGAAGGGCGTGCACCGTCGCGCCCAACGTGAGCCTATTATACACGGTAGGCCTACTTGAATAGCCTAACGCCCGCTATAGGCCTATGCTATTGGTCAATGCTGACCGGCGTGATTTCTGCTGTCGAGTATGCGCTAACGTCCGACATCCCGTCGGACCCTAGCGCATTGTTAACGCATGCAAACATTACTAATGTGGCGGAGGATTTTTCTAATGATGACACTAATCCTAACCTTGACCCCCAATTACCGACCCTCACGACGCCTAACCTGACCCTCACGTACGACACCTTCAAAAAGTTGCGAAAACATCACCTACTTCGATGTCCGCCATCCCGACCAATGTTAGCGCGTTCACGTGACCTACTCGTGAAAGCGTGAATGTAGTGCTTGGGTTCCACTAACGTCCGAGGCGTCAATGGATCCACTAAGTTTATGCTAACATGGCTTCAACGCGTATGGAAGCAGTCAGCTGCCAGATGACGCTACAGTCTCCTTACCAAACCATGATGCTGGGCGCTGCGATATGTAGTCAACCGCCGTCCTCCATTATTACACCTAACTTCCGGCGGTGTATTTAAGGTATTACACAATAATGTGTAATTTTTTGTAGTTCCTTGACGATCGAGGGGTTTATTCTGACACTCCCTCACTTTCCCAAGACTACCCTCATCTTGCGATGCGTTCGCACGACCGTTGCATCAGCCGAAACAAGATATAAGACTAACTCCCAGTTGCAAGGTCGAAATTCATACTAAGTTGACTTGCACCCGTGGCGGCGTATGGCAAAATGGTGACATCATGAGGAAATAATTATTGAAAACTTATGTTAAAATAATATACAGAAAATCGATATAAAGATCGCAAAGTTTTTTTTCACAAACTACATTCAGAGACTAGCGTTATCAAATACAGAAAAATCGTAAAGTTGAGAAACTAGGTCGGCGTGTAGAATTGCCTGGGACATGCCACGTTGACGTGAGGAAACTTGACCGATCGAAACCTATTTTTGTTTGTCATGGCATGCATAAAACATTGTTTAACAATTTTACAGTTACGAACAGAATAGCCAAAGGTGAATAGGGAAATTTGAGTTAAGAGTAAAAAGCCGAAAAAGTTTTGTTGTAACATTTGTGATGGCTACTGGAGGGATGGATGTGGAAGATCCGAGGATTTCTTCGCAAATGAACAGCCTGTTTGAGCCAGATGACCACACTGAAGACGACGAAGATGTGGAAATTGAGGACATGGAATTGGGCCATGTTAACCACAAGGTATGTGTTTAGATCTGGGTCAGTGCAGGCAAAATAACTAGAAATTGGGTCAGTGCAGGCAAACATCTGAGATCTTATCACAAAGGCTCAGTGTTAGAATTTAATTAAAGAGTTGCTCTGAAAGCATGTTATTGGGATTTTTGTGCACTTTTTCAGAAATGATTGATGCTGAAAGCAGGGATGAAGGAATTCGAGATGCAGGAAAATATGCACTTGGGCACACAGGATTATCCTGTGTCCAGGTCCTGGGGATTCATCCATTGCTGGTTTATGGGCCAAAGAGCCAGAAAATGGGCCCCATTTTCTGGCTCTTTGACCCATACACAGAAGCTTTGCAAGCTTATGCCTAATATGTAAATGTTGTTTCTCTAATGTGCATTATTTAATGCCTTGTATGCAAATGTTGTTTATTGAGCATTATTTGATGCCTGATATGCAAATGCTGTTTCCTAATTTGCAGTACTTGATGCCATATGTGCTTCAGATGTCAGATGCCTTATTAAATTGTCTGGAGAGAAGTTTCTGATGAAATTAGATTAGAGCTGTTAGTTTGCTCTACAGTTTGGAACCATAGTATTTTAATGTACATGTTTATAATGCATGCATTAAATTTAATTGAGAGAAACACATTTAATCTAAAATTAACATACGGCTTATTAGAAATGTAAGAAAAACCATGTTCCAACACCTTGAGAGTTAGTTGAAAGACTGTTGAAAATCTCTGATGCTTACAAACATAGGTATGCATTTCAATACGTATTAATGTGCAGTGGCTTCTATCCCCCCCCCCAACAGGGCTCAATCCCTCCCCGTCCCCTTCCCGGGCCGGGCCTCCACTCTCTCCCATCCCAGGACAGTGAGTGAAGACTGTTAACTTGTAGAAAGTGTGATAAAAATTGAAAAGAAACACTTCCCCCTGTTTTTCACTGGGCTCAACTTGCGCCTGCCCTGTATAGGGATAGAAGCCCCTGCTAATGTATGATTTTCTGCCTGCCTAGGCAGTAACTGTGTCTTCATATATGGTTGTTTTAAACTTTAGAATGCTCTGGTAAGTCCAACTGATGAGGAGTATGAAACACTTCTTGCAAGGCTGCGTGACAGACTGCACGAGAACCAGGCTGAAGCGATCTACACTATAGGCCTTGGAGGTGGGTTTTCTCATCAGCAGTGATCTTGATATTGATTCCTGATTTGCTGATTTGTGATTTTGAAAACTCGGCCAGCCAGAAAAATTCATTATAATTTGGTTCAATATTACATTGGATTATGCTGCAAGTGTGAGTTAAAACTGCATTTTTTGATCACAGACAGTGAAACGTTACGACTTTCATATTCACATCTACACACAAATATTTAGGCAAGTTTAATTTTAATATAATCGAGTTGTCTGGTGTGAATTGTTAAATATATTTTGTATGTGAAAATTAGTTTTGCAGTCTGAAGTTCAAACATGAGATCACTTAGTGACATATTTGGCATATCTGTGAAAATTATATATAGAACTATTTCAAACCTATTTCTTGCACATTCACTTCTGAATACACGAAGATGTGGAAAATTGGGGCCATGTCAACCACAAGGGAATAATTAACGAAGATTATTATTATTATTGTTTGTTACTGCTTCAAATGTTCCTCTGTTTCGTTCTGTTGTGCAGAGAGCGATGCACCCGGACTGAGCACCGATGACCTTCACGCTTCAATAGCCACCCTTCAGAGTATGGCAGAGAGCCTGAATGCCGAGTGCATCGAACTGCGACGGCATAACGAAGAGGGCGGAACGGTTGCGGAACTTCTGGTGCGAGTGCGGGCCGAGGAAAAGGACTTCATGGAAGTGAGGTAGGGAGCATTCAAGAGAGAGGGTTATTACGAACTAAGGCACAATGATTACTCTTATGTGAGCTGCATTTGCCTTGTAGCGCAGGGGATGAGTATTTAAGCCTCAATGATGCGGGTTCGAGCCTCAGAGAGTTCCTGTTTAGGGAACTTGAGCAGGTCCAGGAATGAGTGAGGTGGTTTCCCGTTGCCTTCCACACAGACAATTGAGCAAGTGCTTCATGTGCAGAAGCTCAGTGCCAGCAATACCCTGGTATATCCACTTTTATCAGTGCTGAAACACTGGGCAACATTTGCCTTAATCAAAGAACAAATTTTGTTTTTGTGTTTATAATAATCTTTTTGAAAGTAAACTGGAAACATCTGATGTGCCATTACCATAATGCATAGGGCTGCAGAAGTGATATACCCGTACATATATAACTTTATGTTATTACTTTAACAGACTTCTATACACTAGTACAGGGATGGCCAACCCGCGGCCCGCGGGCCAAATGCGGCCCGTGGGCTGCTGATTGGCGGCCCGCACGGCCCTTTCTAAATAATTGTTTTTCTCATTTTGCACCTACTTACTTGTCCGACTACTACAATACTGCATAATAATGATGTCTAAAACATTAAAAGATTTAGTGTTGCAAGTTCTAGTGACCTAATGTAGTCGTACCTGTTTTATACATCTTGTAAAATATGAAATAAACATTTGTATTTCTTTCTAAGCTGTGAGGACAAACATTTTGCGGCCCGCCGCGTGCTTACCAACAATCATAGTGGCCCGTTGGCCAAAAAAGGTTGGCCACCCCTGCACTAGTAGATGTTGTAACTGGAACGAAATACATGTAAGGAAACCAGACCAACCGTGTCTCTCGTCTATGCATTTCACACAGCAATGCCTATACATGTAAAGAATGGCTGCCTATCTCTCAGCGGATCTCTTACCGCACTGCTGCTGTGGTTTCTCGCTGCGTTCTTTGCTGTGCTCCATCTTACTTACGTGATCTTTGCCGCCCAGTGTCTGACGTTGCAGCGCGTCGGGCACTTCGTTCTACGACGAGGGGTGAGCTCCTAGTTCCACGGGCACGCTTGGCTATTAAGCAGCGCCGTGCTTTTTCGGTTGTGGGACCTTCCACCTGGAATGACCTCCCGCTTAAGCTCCGCTCTTTACTTGTGAGCCAACCGGCAGGGTTCTACAAGTCCCTCAAGTCTTTTTCTTTAGTCGTGGCTGGGCCGGGAGCGCTTCTGAGTAGCTTCTTGAAGAGGCGCTATATAAATGCTCTGAATGAATGAATGAATGAAAGAAAACCGAATAATTTGCATTGTCAGAGCACTCTCCAACAATTGCCTTACCTTACATTCTCGAAGGCAAGTCCATTGGCTTTTATGGGTGAGGTGGTTTCCCGTTGCCTTCATCACAGACAATTATGGGTGAGCAACTTGTCCAGGGTTGCTACGCAGTGGCTTGAGGTAGATTCAAACCTGCGACCTTCGGTTACAAGGCACAGAGCATGCCGCTACACCACCGCGTCCCATACCGTACATTACATTACCTTTTTGTGTTGCCTCGTGTTAGGGTGGCAGTCGTGGGCAACGTAGATGCTGGGAAGAGCACATTACTCGGTGTGCTCACCCATACAGAACTCGACAACGGACGTGGATACGCTCGGCAGAAGCTCTTTCGACACAAGCACGAGATGGAATCTGGCCGAACGAGCAGTGTTGGCAACGACATTCTTGGCTTTGACAGCCAAGGGAAGATCGTCAACAAACCGGAGCATGGTAACCTCGACTGGGTAAAGATCTGTGAAAAGTCAACTAAGGTTGGTATACCAGCTATTGTATTGTATCGTACTTGTAGACTTATATAGCACCTCTCACAGAATAACTATTCAGAGGCACCCTGAGCACGGAAACCCTGGGGAGGAAGAAATGACTTAAGAATGAGGAAAAACCAGTCATTAGTTTAGCAACTACCATGTATTTGATTGATATAATAGTAAACAGCTTGGTGACGCAGGTTGATTCGGTGCGTAATAATCTGGCTTGGGATTATCCTCCTGTAAGATGGTAGCTTTGTGGAAATTGAGGGGCTTTATTGACTTGTATAGGACTTTCGTAGATTGACCTGCAAAGTCACTGTGTAATTGTTAGATGCATAGAAGTTTATGTGCAATTGCTCATTATCATCATCTTCATCAGGAACTGGTAACTTGTGCTTTTTGTTAGTGCTACATTGAGATGGTAATATACAAATGAACAGTTTTTCTGTAGTAGTTAATCTCGGCACATAACTAGATGAAGTGCTATATAAATTCTCTTTTGAATTACTTGTTTTTGAATTGCATTGTTGAACTACGACTAAATTGGGATAAGATTTTTGCTGTATGTTGTTATGGGAACGTGATTTCGTCATCTAGAGTCTTGTACCAACTGCTGTTTAACTAATGACATTACATTACAGAAGACTTCATGGCTCACAGCCTTTGGGAATTTTATCATTTTTGTACCACCTGGCATGTATTTAGCCTCATGCTATGTCATTTAATCAAATTTGACATAATTTGAATTTTTCTGTAATGCAATGTTAATATTTTTTTAATTTATTTCCAGTTTGATTTCTGACTTGATATAAGTTAAGCTACTGTTTTCTACTTAGACTTAATTTCTGTTAATACTTACTCATTGTTGTAGGTGATAACATTTATAGATCTTGCAGGACACGAGAAATATCTGAAAACGACTGTTTTTGGAATGACTGGGCATGCCCCAGACTTCAGTATGCTTATGGTAAGTCACAATTGCTAGTGCTCAACAATAAATCGGCACAGGTCTTATAATTGATACACAGAGGTTGTAGCATTTTTAAATTTATTACTTCTTGCTGTGACTCCTAGTTAAACCAGGTTCAAACGTTTTCTAAGTGACATGTATATATTATACTCGATTGTAAACATGATGCGTCTATGTCATCCTGTCTTGAAAGAATAAACGAAAATTGATTGATTGATTGATAAATTGATGTATTACCTGAATATATAGTGCTGTGTAACCTCTTGATGAAACACTGCTGTGGCACTAATATAAAAACATGCGGCTTATGGTGAACTGAACATGTTTCATGAACTGGTTGCTACCCTTATTCTTTAACTTTGCATCAAGAGTTTACAGTCAATTTCTTATTAGTGAAATTGACTGTAAAATCATTCAAGCTTCTAATGACATCTGTTTATATCATGTTGTACATGAACAACTGATCTAAGTTGCGTTACTTTGCCTGTTTCCAGGTCGGGGCAAATGCAGGTGTCGTTGGCATGACGAAAGAGCACCTTGGTCTGGCGCTGGCACTCGGAGTTCCGGTTTTCGTGGTTGTGACTAAGATCGATATGTGTCCTCCGAACATCCTTCAGGAGACGCTGCAGATGCTGCACAAGATTTTGAAGTCGCCCGGGTGTCGCAAAATACCTGTCCTGGTCCAGAGCCTCGACGACGTGGTGGTTTCTGCAACCAATTTCACATCAGAGAGGTAAGTGCTTTCATCGCACTTAAATCTGGCTCTTTGTGTAATGGCGTAGTGGTTAGTATGCTCTACTATGA
Organism: Aporrectodea caliginosa; assembly: GCA_020284085.1. Taxonomy (NCBI): domain Eukaryota; kingdom Metazoa; phylum Annelida; class Clitellata; order Crassiclitellata; family Lumbricidae; genus Aporrectodea; species Aporrectodea caliginosa. The sequence goes on along the minus strand of JACEVL010000177.1, from coordinate 353,789 downwards.
CCCAGAGGTAAAGGGTTCAAATCAGAGAGATACTGCGAGATTTCTGTTCCACTTGTACCCCTTAGCAAACTTGGCTAGAGAATAAGTTTAAAATGTTTCTAATACTGATAATTATGATGATAAGTATGCTCACTGTAAAATGTCAGTGGGAAGATCAGTTGCAGGGAAGAGAACTGGCCACCCACCTTCATGGAGGCTGAAGTTCCTAACATTTCATGTAGCTGCCGCTTGGAGTAACCCTATGTGCTGGTCTCTCTTCTAATTAATGCGTTGAAGTTTTTACCAGGTAAACAGTTGATTACCATGGTAACTTAATTATGTGTGTCAAGTAACAGTAGAGCAGAGTATTATAGCCCAGTCTTTTGTGACAGATTGTGACCTTGTCTGTCTGACTATTGAACTTTAACGTCATACGAGATATTTTTAGCCACTGTTAGCATAGACTACATATTGTGCTCAAGAGGCATCCAGTTAATACGAAGCTTACTAGATGCATATTATAGTGCCTGTCTTCTACTTCTGTGTCTGGAGTTCGAATCCTAAAGATTCGTTTGCAGTGGAGTTCATTGCACAGTACCTCAATAAACATTTCTTGCATATCTTTTGTTGCCTTACCTTATCTACCATACCCCCATACCTTACCATCCTCAAATCCAGTGACAATCCTGATATTAACAGGCAAACCAATCCAATAAACCCTACTAGAACTAAACTTACAGTGCTGAACAATGCAGTATCCATGGCTATAATTGTTTAGTCTCTAACTTTTTAACCTGTACATTCATGTATTGTTACTTGCTGCATTATGACAGATAGTTATGAATAAACAAAAATACTATACAAAAGGATGGGGAAGTAATGTAGACAGTTGGGTGGGGACAATTACTGATCGCTATTGTCTTTAGTAAGGGTAACTTGCAAGTTTTGATTGGTCTGTCATTTATTGTAGAATGTGTCCGATATTTCAAGTGTCGAATGTAACCGGAGAAAATCTCGAACTGCTGAAGATGTTTCTCAACCTTCTGTCTACGCGGATGCCTTGCAACTACACGGCGCCGGCCGAGTTCCAGATTGATGAGACCTTTGCTGTTCCGGTGTGCATTTACTTTTGTATGCCTATCTGTCCATATGTATTTGTATGTTTGTACGTATGTAAATAGCTTTGCATCTATGTATCCGAAGAACAGAAGGATGTGGGGTCGATACCCACTAGCCCCTAAAGTTGACTCAGCCTTCCACTCCCAAGGAGCAATGGTAAAATGAGCGGTAGGACACATGGGTGCCTTGCAGGCTGCCATACAGTTAAATTAGACTCCTGTTAAATTTTTTATCATCTGCTACTGTTACTACTATATCATGTAAAATAACTGTACTTCTCAGTTTGAATTAATAAACGAATATTATTATTATACCTGTGTTCTACGTGAATTGTGCAATCTTTCTTCTCTGTTTGCTCTCCAGTCTTTTCATAGCCCTAACCTCTATTGTGAGGGACTGAGGGTGTGATGTCTCTAAACCGTTGTACTTTTGATGACAGGGTGTTGGTACTGTGGTTTCGGGAACAACTCTGAAGGGCCACATCAAACTTGGAGACACTTTGCTCTTGGGGCCAGATCTGTCAGGCCAGTTCATGCCGATTTTGATCAAAAGCATACATCGTAAGAGAATGCCGGTTAAGGAGGTTCGTGGTGGACAGACGGCTTCTTTTTCTCTGAAGAAGGTAAGCAGATGTAAATAAGTGAAGCAAATGTACGTTAATCAACCAATTTCAGTAGACTATTTGGTTGTGTGTCTCCTGTTCAGTTATCTAAGTCGCAAAAAGTGGCAGGTTACTAATGACCTGGATATGGAATCAACTTCCCCCTAGTTCGCACCACCATCATGATACTATGTGGTGGCCCTGCTACATCTTTCGCTACCTCAAAACTTGTCTTTATTCTTGGGGACTTTCACATTGGAAGCGCCTCTGATTGCTGTGCACTGTCTGTGAGGAGCGCTTTATAAATCTTTAAATACAATACACTACAATAGACGGTTTGACTATGCTTGAAACAAGGAATAGAAACCTCAGTTTTATGTAAAAAATTACTGAAGTCATGCATAATAAAATACAGCCCGTAAAAACAAAGTTTTTACTATATCCATCTACTATCCTATAATGCGTCTTATGAAGCAGTTACCTCTACAAATATATAGTCCGCGTTCATTTTACGTCATAGCGTGCGTTTAATCAGGCAGCGCGCCCGTTTTTGTTGCGGCCAATGGCAACGCTGCGTATCGGAAAAGTTGAGTCCCCGATTCGAAAAGTTTAGTCCCCGATTCTATAAGCTTGCCTTTTTAGGGGAGCTGAAATTTTTATAGAATGAAGTGTCTGCGAGGGCGAGTCTATCTGCCAAGTTTCAGGACGATTGAATGATTGTAAGTGATCGAATTAGTCGTCACAAGATTTGACTTTTTAGCCTGTGGCTCAAACAAACATTCAAGATTTCCGTAAGTTAAAGTAGATGGATAAAAATAATCACTGCATTTGAGAGTATGTGGAGTTCAAGTGGAAAGAAAGTGAAGTTGAAATTCTGTACAGGTAGAATGGAAAAAAAGTGTTAATTTAAATACACTAAGTATAACCTGTTAAAAATTTTGAAATGTGAAACTAATTCGTAATTGGCGCAGGTTTGAAAATAATGATTTGATTTGTTTGTTTCAGCTAAAACGATCTCAGATTAGGAAAGGAATGGTTATGGTGTCGCCCACTGTTGAGCCAAAGGCATGCTGGGAATTTGAGGGTGAGATTCTCGTCCTTCACCACCCAACAACAATCAGCATAAAGTATCAGGCGATGGGTTAGTTTTTGCACCTTTCTTTTTGTGTTTTATTGTTGGATTTTTTAAATAATATCATTGAACAATTTATTATTAATATTATTAAATTTGTAACGCGTGCACGGTCACACCGAAATGTGAATCTGAGGCATGGATAGTCAGCTGCCAGGAAAAGATGCAGTTAGATATCCTTGAAGGACAAGGCAAACTAATGAGTTTTGAGTGGATTTTTAAGGAAGAAATGGATATTTAAAACGAGGTCTCTGCACCCAAAACGCTGTCACAATAACACACACACAGACCAACAGAGGAGATTGCATAAAAGTTTGAGCTGCTTTTTGAAGGAAAGAAGTGCATTTGAGCTATGAAGAGATAGATAGATAGAAATATTCTTTATTGAAACCAATTGCATACCGCATTTTGGTGTACAAAAACTGAAGCATATCAATAACATCAAAGATTATTAAACTATACAGTTCGTCATTATGTTCCACATTATAGTCTACAAATAGATTATCTAACTTGTTACCCATTAAACTAAATTTATTCATATAACATCCTAATGATGAATGTTTTCCTAATCAATCTGCTAGCTCTTGGGATTTCTCGGTTGTGTGTTCTTGCGCGTAGAAAGTTGGCATTTGTATATGGTAAGGTTTTAACTTTATTGACTAATTTTGTGCGTGTCTTAAAACTTTTCTAGTTCACGTTGGAAGCGTTCGGCAAACAGCCACGATCATATCGATGTCGAGAGAACATCTGCGGACAGGTGACAAGGCCGTGGTTCGGTTTCGATTCATAAAGAACCCCGAGTATATACGCGAGGACATGCGCATGGTATTTCGCGAAGGCCGTACGAAAGCGGTAGGCACAGTCACCAAACTGTTCCCATACATCAGCGCAGCGGCACAAAATGTCCGCCAGCCACGAGCATCCAAGAAGGCAGGTCTGACATCATCTGGAACCGCATCAACAGGTCCTGCTGCTGACGGTAATCATCAACAGCGTCCACAGAACGAACCTCAGAAGCCGAGCAAGCGTAACCGGCGTGGACATACCGGTAGCTGGAATCGTCATGCCGAGGCCGTGGACGTCAAAGAGGTCAAGGACAAGGAACCGGAAAAGGAGGCGTGAACACGAGGACGTGTGGTTTCTCGCGAGAGGGACAGAACTGGTGGCGGGTTAGGAACAGTTTTTCCGGCGGAATTTACCCGCAGCGGGGAATTCCCGAGCGTGGTAGCGTAGCATGATGAGTGTAGTGTATGTTTGTAAACAAGTTTTGCATTAAATGAATGACTTTCGGTTGAAAATTGGCAGCAAAATACGACAGCCTGCAACAGAATTTTTTAACTGGCTCTGTTAGAATCATTTACATGGAGCTGATGAAACTTAGCGCGTTTTTATAGAATTTTAATGTCCAATGATCGGCTTTTAAGGTTTAAACCATGGACGTTCGTAAGCCTTCTGCTTTGTTTAGTTATTCTCTTTTCACCATGTGAGTTGTCCACAGAGCCTTTGGCCTTAGTAACTTTACTGAAATCTCTCTCGCGGAAAACTTAGGAAGTTTAGGCATCAGATTTTTATGCTGTTTTCTTAGTTTTATGATTAAGATTTGTGTTAAATGAACCTCAGACATTTTATCATTATCCTTATTCTTGCTTTTATTAATGATGATAATAATGATATTATTTTATCATCGTCTTCATCATGTTTTCATCAGTATCTTCCTTAAAGAGAAGTCTGTTAAATATAAATTTCTGTTTGTTAATGTTGCTGTTTTTAATAATTAATTAGTTTTGCTCAGTAGGAGTACCAGCTGCTGTCTTGATTCAGTTTTATATACAAGCATCATGCTTGGTCATTAGATAGTGCTGTTTAATTAATGCCTAATATTAATAATAATTAGAAGCAAGATTAAAGTTGCTGTTAGTTTCTTATGGACCGCTATTCCTGCTACACAAAGTGCCATGCACGCAGGCATGTTTATTTTTTTCATTAAAAAAATTATTCTCTGCCTTCGAAAACATTGGTGTAATAAGATCTGTTATGTTTTACTATTGTTATTATTGAACTTCGGTTGAAAGTAACCCTCACCCTCAGGACAAGAAAAACCGTTAGAACGTTAATTATCGTTAATTATTGCTGCTGTTAATGAATGGATTAGGTTAGCCTTTGATCTAGTTTGTAATTCTGATGATGAGTTCGCAGGATGTTTGTTCCCAACTGATGCTGATTTGTTGAATGTCTTATATTGCAATTTCTAATTTCTAACTGGTGTTGCAAAACCACTTGTATGATGTTTTATTAAAACCATGTGTTATCTTTCTTTTTGTCACTAAGTTGAATCTAATTCTTAACAACTCCATTCAATGATTGCTGAATATTAAAACTAAGAAGAAACCAGGGTGCACGATCTAAAGGTGAAATCAAGCAAAACCAGTTAAGATAGAAAAAACTGCTCAGGGAAATCTGATGATGCTGTGAATTAAATGTAGCTGTTAATGATGGCACTTGGTAGCCGCTGTGGAACATGGTGGTGTGGCGGTATGTTCTGTGCCTTGTAACCAGCGGGTCGCAGGTTCGAATCTACTTCAAGCCTCTGCGTAGCGACCCTGGACGAGTTGCTTAATCGCAATTGTCTGTGAGGAAGGCAATGGGAAACGAGCTCTCTCATCTCATCCCCCGGGTGGCATTAAAGCTAATGGACCTGCCTTCGGGTAGAGAACTCGTCATCATCATGGTAGCCAACTGGTTGAGTGCGTACCTCGTAGCATGGAGAGTAAGGGTTTGACCCTCCTCTGTTCTGAGATGGCTACTGTGTAAGGACCTTGAGCAAGTTCACTCGCAATTGCTCAGTGCCATCGATTGATACTTGGTAATTAGATAGTGGTATATAATAAAGGCATAATAATAGTAATAATAATAGTAATAATAATGATGGTACAAGTATAAAGCTGATCAGATTACATTAAGAATTATGAATGTCGGTTTTACAGCCAATTTTCTGTCTTTGGTTTGGATTTTGTTACAAGTCTGTTTTGTCTTTGTTACGTCTGTTTTGTCTTTGTTACAAGTAATTGTCTGTTTTGTTTTGTTACGTCTGTTTTGTCTTTGTTACGCCTGTTTTGTCTTTGTTACAAGTAATTGTCTGTTTTGTTTTGTTACGTCTGTTTTGTCTTTGTTACGTCTGTTTTGTCTTTGTTACAAGTAATTGTCTGTTTTGTCTTTGTTACGTCTGTTTTGTCTTTGTTACGAGTAATTGTCTGTTTTGTCTTTGTTACGTCTGTTTTGTCTTTGTTAGAAGTGATTGTCTGTTTTGTCTTTGTTACGTCTGATTTGTCTTTGTTGCGAGTAATTGTCTGTTTTGTCTTTGTTACGAATAATTATCCTTTTGTTTATTTGTTACAGTACTTGTCCTCTTTGTCTATTTTGTTACACGTGTTTCTTAGAGTTGTCCTCTATCATTTTGAGTTTCATAGCATTTCAATGTCTAATGTACTGGTGTTGGTTTTGTTATATATTGAGACACTAATTATCTGCTCTCTATTCATTGTCAGTGTACATTCAAACACTGTTTTTGTTGACATGCATCTTTGTTTCTAATCGTTTAGCGTTAAATTCTGTTCGTTAGTTGTTAAAGTCTTAACTCAGGATGCAGTGCATGTGGCTTGCGTTGAAGTGTTTGCACATAAGCCTGGCTTCATGTCAATCATTTGTATGGCATCATAGTTTGATATCACATTTCGCTTTCGCAGTTGGGATTTTGTGCAGAAATCGTGCCAGATTTCAATGTTAGCAACGGCTCTGGTATCTTGGCGTTTGACATTGTGCTTTGTATGTGTGTGTGTATAATAATAATAATCTTTGTTCATTGATTCAAACTGACATGAACGCAGTGTGATTACAAGTCATAGTATGAACGGATGATCACAAGTTGTTACAGGAGTCGAATTTAACTGTATACGGCAGTCATGCAGGGTGCCTATTTGTCCTTCTCATTTTACTTACGCCACAGGGCAAATGAAAGGCTGAGTTGCCCTTTGGGAGGGTAGCGGGAATCAATCTCCCATCCATGCTGATCATCTGCTCTTCGTGCCAGAGTGTTACCATTCACCTAAACCGCTCCCCGTATGTATGTATTGGAGCACTTGTGTAGCGCTCTCATACATACATATATGCATTATGTGTAGCACTTTGTGGCGTGAAGCATTGCAGTGTACAACTATGGTACTGCGTGTACATTTTCTTGTGAAGCAGTGTTCCTGTTGTGTGATGTTGTGATATTCTACTGGATGTGCGCAGAGTATTGCGCTTGTGACATTGCAGTTTGGTTATGATCATTGCGAGTCTGTTCCTTCAGTGAATTAGAACTGGAATTGTCAATGGATGTAAGTGGTTACTGTTTAACTATATCATTGGTCATTTCTCAGATTTTGACAGGTCTTCTCAAACAGATTTTGACTACGGTTTAACCCTGCTTGGGCGGGTTCTCGATAGTATAGTGGTTAGTGTGCTGGACTGTCAATTGGGAGGTTGGGGTTCATATCCCCTCCAGGGCAGGAATTTAGTTCGAGATTTCTGCACCACCTAAGCCCCTAGCCGACTCAGCTATAATGAGTACACTGACCGCACACTGTCGGTGGGAAGATGAGACGGTGAGGGAGAGGATTGGCCACCCACCCTATTATTCCGAGACCAACCCTCAAATGCTGAGGCTAAGCAAAATGAAGTCGCTATCACACTTCATTCCCATGACTGCCTCAGGGCTAGCTTAAGGAACTGCTCTTCTTCTTCTTCTTCTTAACCCTGGTTGCAGTGGCGTACGGAGCTTAAATGCCGCCCGGGGCGACGGCCCAAAATCCTGCCCTTGGCACTTCATTTCGGAAATTTCCGGACAATTTTCTGTATTACTTCCGCCAAAATTTCTCATGACCTCTTTTTTGTTGTTGCTTTTCCCTCTTTTTTTTTCAAAAAATACTATCGTTGTCATCAGAAGCCGCCCTGTCCTGCGCCCCCCCGGTGCCGCCCCACCCCTTCATTACGCCACTTTATGTTATTTCTTGGATTATTTTTCTTCCTTTCCTTCCTTCTTTCTCTACTTTTATTACTTTCTCTTATACTTTTTCCAGTTTTTTCTGCATTCACTCCTTCTTTTATTTTTCTTCAACCCTATTTTGCCGCCCCTGCTCAAGTGCCGCCCGGGGCGACTCGCCCCCCTACGGTACGCCACTGCCTGGTTGATGCCTTGTGCATTATGGTATGGTATTAAAGTACCATATATCAAAATACCAATATGGTATTAAAATATGGTGCCTTAGAATTCTGCAGGTTAGAGTAGATTAGATCTGTGGCGGACAATATCTAGTGTGAACATGTAACATGGAGTTGGCACTACTTAGGCCTATGCATCATTGTACTCTTGTTGGTCTGTTAATATATTGCAACTGTTGCTGACTTGTCATGTGAAATTGACATCGTCATTCCTGGTCAAGCCATGTAACAACGTGTACTGAGAAAGGTTGTGTGGGTGTCAGATTACTTACTAATGTTGTAAGTAGCCTTTTATAAATGCAAGACAGACACTGACACGGTGGTGTAGGGGTATGTTCGGTGCCTTGCAGCTGGAGGGTTGCGGGTTCGAATCCACCTCAATCCGTCGCGTAGGGACCCTGGGCAAGTCCTTCACTCGCAATTGCTCATGCGCTTCGGCGTGAAACTCCGATTCAGTGTCCACGCTGTAGTCGGGAGCGCCTCTGAGTAGAAATCTTGAAGAGGCGCTATAACAAGTGCTCATACATACTGACATTTTAAAAATAGACAGTTGTAAAATGTTACTCTTGCGGCCCATCAGCTACTAGCAACTTCTATTAGTGCTTATGATGCTTACTTCTCGCCGGTTTTTTTTCATTGCTCTTTTGTTTCGTTGCTTGTTTATCTTTATTTTTAGCTAATTTGTTTCATTGTTTGTTTAATTACTTGTTCCATTGCTTGTTTGTTCATATTGCTCTTTTGTTCCACATGTGTGTTTGTTTCATTGCTGCTTTGTTTCATTCTTTGTTGCTTTTTTATTGCTGGTTTGGTCTTTTCTTATTCCAGTGCTTGTTTGCTGCACTGTTTGTGTCTTTGCCTGTTTGTATCCATTGTTCACTTGCTTTGTTTGTTTTTTCCTTTCCTTGTTTGATTCGACAGTTGTTTGTTCCATTGCATATTCTTTTACTGCTCGTTTTTCCACTTCTTGTGTGTTCCATTTTCGCATGTGTTTCATTGGTTGCTTGTGTCATTTTTTCGTACATAATCCCTTCTTTGTTCTTCTTTGTGCACTGTGTTGTTCCTTTTATTGGATGATATTTTTATTTTAAATTGACTCGTGTTTGCCTTTTTCTGAATTTTTTTTCTTTCGTTATTTCTTTGAGACTTACTCACATTTGTTGCTTCTCAATGTCACGTGCTGTCTATCTTCTGTGCATTGATCCATTTCTGAATTATGTTGTGGCCAGCAGTAGTGACATGATTTCCTTAAAAGTCTATGAACTACTGGTAAGGGGCCGTCCATAAATGACGTCACGCAATTTTGGTCGATTTTTAACCCCCCTCGTCACACTTCGTCACAAAAAGTAACACCCCTCTGAAAATGACGTCACAAAGCTCTGACCCCCCTAAAACCAAATTTCCATGGCGAAGCCAAATGCTCCTTCATGAAACAAATAGGGAAAGCATGAATATTTTAAAATCTAATGGTGACCAAATATTGAAATAATTAGAAAATTATTAATAATGGTGCCCGTATACATTAAAATAATTTAAAAAATAATGAAAATTAAATCCTCAAAATTAGTGCTGTTATTAATAAAATTAAATTGTTGTTAATTGTTAAATTTAATAACATAGACCTGGTGTGATGTCACACTTCTCAGACCCCCCACCCCCATGTCACACATCGTCACAAATTTCCGACCCCTCCCCCTAGGTGCGTGACGTCATTTATGGACGGCCCCTAATGTTATGTGACGCTAGAAGTCATTTCAACTTCACAGCTTATGCTAAAAACTACCGAAAACAGAATTCAGTATTGTTGCTTGATATGAAAGTTTATACATGTACAGGCTTCGTGAAAAGTCTTTCCGAATGAGTGGACGACCTCTGGTATGATGGCTGTACTCCTTCCTGCATGGACGAACAATTATGCATGCGCATGTATGTATGTATCCACGCATGAATCGTAGGCAAAGCTCGAGGGTACGTACCATACGTATTCTATTTTTTTAAAGGTACGTACGTTTTTTAACGTACCCTATTTTAGGGTACGTAAACAATAGAAAAATACGTTAACCACGTCATTGCTCATGATAAGAATGTTCAATTTAATTTAAGCAAACAATCACAAAATAAAATTTTCGTGTATGATACGTACCATACGCGTATTCTATTTTTGAAAGGTACGTACGTATTTTAACGTATTCTATTTTAGGGTACGCGTACCCTCGAGCTCTGATCGTAGGCCTATGTCAATGTATATGTATGTGTCATTGTACAGTAAACACACAGTGGTGCATATCATGGGGGGGACAGAGGGGGACTGTCCTCCCCAAAGTTTTGACTTGAGCCGTTCTGTTCCCCCAAAAAAAAAATCCGGCCCTCGTAGAGTCTGTCCGCCCCCCCAAAGTTATGTATAGATTTTCGCCTCTGTATGCACATGTATGTTGTCTTATATTATGGATCTATTCATGAGCTGCGATAGGTTAATGGTTAGCGTGCTGGACTGTCAACCGAGAGGTTGGTGGTTCAAATCCGTGCCAGGGCAGAAATTTGTTCCTAGATTTCTGCTCCACTTGGCCGACTTAGCTATGATGAGTTGCCTACGCTGTCAGTGGGAGGCTCAGACGGCGATTTAGAGGAGTGGCATAGGATATGCGGGTCTGGTGTAGATGATGGATGATCGGTCCACTGCATGATGGTTAATTTGATTTACGATAATATTCAAGTCATCGCCACCGATGGCAGGCATTCCGTTGGCCCATATTTCATCAATGTACAATGTGGACCAACTATGAACCAATACACCAATGCACAGAATATGTAATGTAATAAATAAATAAATAAATTTTTTATTGAAACAATCCGGTTGACAAACCGCAAACGGTTACAGTGTACAGTTATGCAATTGAAACAATTCACAAGAACACAAATGACAGAAGACAAATCTTAACTACTAACAGAACAGACAGCTGCAATACACGGCGCTAATATAGCACCCCTTGAAGATACCTACTCGGATGCGCTCTCTGCGCTAGCTATCAATGTTTAGGCCTACTGTCCTTACGAACGAATATATTATTACATCAGTTAGCAAAACAATGCATAGTAAACTGAAAGAGTCACCAGTGGCGGGCCCATATGCACACGTGGAACCAGCCAACGGATTCCCATCAACAGCGAAAGATGGCATGGATGTTCAGAATCTCTGGACCAAGTTGCGTTGATAATAATAGGCAACCTAGATCGGCGACAGGATATCTGGGAACTAGTGCTAAAATTCTATGGAGCGACAGTTTCGTGCACAGTCAGTTTGTCGACCTTCAAAATTTCGGAGAACGTGTCGGACGTCAATAGTGGCCACGTTAAATAGGCTACCTAACTACATGGTGAGAATTGCTGGGGGTTTGGGGGTTCAACCCCCCCTATAGTCATTTTTAGGATCCCATAGTAAAGTCTACATTTCACACCCAAAATGGACATAAATCAACGTCTTACACCCCCAGTTATTTTTTTACAATTCCCATACTTCCTAACTAATGTAGTGCCAGGCGTTATATTTACGATAGGGCCTACAGACTTTAGATGTGATGCCCAATGGTTTTTATAGCCACGAACCGCTCAGGAAACGTTTCCAGTTTTCAGGTTATCTTAAAACGCACCATTTTGGATCTGTTCATAATAATTTTATATATATTTAGCTGAATTTTTGTGAGAAAGCAGAGGACAAAGGCAAAACGAAAAATATATAATAAGGTTCAAACTGAGAAGAGCAAGGTAAACAACAGTCAGTTAGACAAATATACAGATAGACATGCTATAATTGTTCGTACATTCATATATATGCACATACATACATACATACATACATACATACAATGTCATACATACATACATACATACATACAATACATACATACCTCTCTGAATCTTTCTATAGACTACCTAAGACCTTCCTCTTTGACCGGGCCTGGGTCGGGAGCGCCTCTGAGTAGTTATCTTGAAGGGGCGCTATATAAATTCCATAGATAGATAGATAGATAGATAGATAGATAGATAGATAGATAGATAGATAGATAGATAGATAGATACATGCATACACACATGCACACATGCACAAATACATGCATAGCCATACACGGGCTACATGCACGAATACATACTTACACAGGAATACATGCATACATATACATACATAAATATATACATAAATACATGAAGTCACGTAGTGTCTATTGTCTGTCCTCGGTAGAGATCAACTTAACGGACTGATTTACGACAGGGTGGGCCGAGGATGGATCTCGTGAACGGCAAGAAAATTGCATTGTATGGATGTACTGGGAATAACGCAGTTACGTGCGCCCATATAAAACAGACTCTGCAAGACGGGGGGCTCGTCCAGCCGCCCGGGTGGGCGACCCTGTCCTCAGTGACGCCCAGCCTGAAGCACAGACGGCAGGCTGTGGTCGATGATTGAGGAGGGGCGCCCGTACGTGAATTTACGGTATTTCGACGCATAATAAACGAGCATCTTTGCGGTTCGTCGGTGAATAATAGGGTGTCCCACGAAAGCATAGGAAAAATAAAATTGTTGAAACTTTTGACGCACTCCCTCCTAAAAGTTTCTTTATGATCCCGTAATATTACCTGCCAAGTTTTATGACATTTCGAAAATATTTAGGGGTCCCGCAAGGCTCATAGAGTTAGTGCAGTTTGTCGTAAATTACGCATGGCATCATTGACTTTTAAATATTTAGGTGACAACATTTTGATCCCATAATAACATGTTTAGTATCACTATAAAGCTCCTAAACAGCAGAATCTACAGATTTAACCTTCTTGTATATTATATGCATAAAGTTTCAATATTATTATGAAGAAGACATAAAGCACACTACCAGAAGAGATCAATTTTTTGGCTTGCAAATCAAGGAAGACTTTCGAGCCTTTAAATCTGTCGGGCACTGGGAAGGCAAGCTGCTCCCTGACATAACTGAAGTAAACACGGACAAAGTGAACCGATGGCCAGTCCTGATTTCTTCTCTAGTTAATAGAAATACTAAACTTCTGGGTGTGCCAAAGTTGGCTTCTGTGTCAAGACAGGCAGCAGCAGTAGCAGTTCTAGACCATATGAAGTCGTGGCAGTGCGATACATTTATTATCGGCATGTGTTTTGACACAAGGGCCTCAAATACCGGCAGAGTTAATGGAGCCTGCACCCTTCTAGAGGCAGCCACCGGTCGTAATCTGCTGCAGATGGCTTGTCAACATCATATGTTTGAAGTCCTGTTGTCTTATATATATTCGTAGTGTGCCTTGGTAAAGTTTGTCCATCAACTGGGGAGGCATTCTTCTCTTCAAGCGATTTAAAGATAAATGGTCCGACCTGGCTCACCTTCAACCAAAGCCTCATTAATGTCTGTCTGTGTCTGACAAACTGAAGGAGTTCATTACTGAACAGCTTCAACTTGACAATCCTCAAGATGATTAGAGAGAATTCTCCAACTCGCGGCATCCGTGTCTGGATTGAGCAGTTCCACAGCGGTTCGCAAGCCTGGTGCCCCTCTAGAGCGCGTTGGATGGCGAATGCATTATACTCAATGAAGATTTAGTTGCGTTTTGATGGAACCCAATCGGTTATCCAATTGACGGCCCGTGAATTACAGGGCATCCACGAGTTAACATTATGTTTTAGTCAACATCTGCATCCAATCGTGGTTTTCGTGTCGAGTCACTGCTTATTCACCCATCAATGACATTCAACTAATAAAAAGGCTGCAATATTACGATGCTGCTGCTCTGAAGACCACTGAAGATGATGCTGTGTCATTCTTGGTACCTAAGCCAAGAGCTGGAAACCCTCTCTCTGTTCTCACACAATCTCTCTTCTGAAGATAAAGCACAGCTTATGTTGACAATGAAAGGTGATCGAGGATTGCACTTTGTTCAATCTCTTTCCCGTACGAAAAGGGAATTATATATTTCTCGAAGCTTCTTCCGAACTACCGCCAACTCATCGTGGCTTGTACCCTCGATATTCCATGTGAAGAGTGACCCAAAAGCCAATTGTATAAGATCGCATGTCAGCTTGTTAATAACTTTGCCTGTGTAAATGACAATGCTGAGCTTGGAGTTGCTCTTATACAGAATTTCAATTCAACAAGAACGAAGAACAGAAACAGTTTCTTCTGCAAGTTGTTGAAAAACACAGGCATGACTTTTCTAAGTGCAATCGTGACAATCTTGTAGACATGTAGATTATTGTAAAATGTAGAACTGAACAATATGCAGCTGAAGGTATAAACAGTGATTAAGAATAGGCAGATGCAGGTATGGGGTAGCTGAAACCATGGCTGGTTGCATAATCAAGAATTTGTAATAATGATTCCTCCTAACGATTAATGGCAATAACTGATATTGAGAAAGTTCAAAAATCTTGAGTTGCTGTACAATTTTTTTCATTATTAATTTTATTCGTAAAACCATACCTATGTACGCAATAAAGTCAGATACTTGTAGTTTCCACTATTTAGGAGCTTTCCATTGGTATTAAACATGTTATCATGGGATCCAAGGTCTTTGTCTAAAAGCATTAATAAATTGGGCACGTCCGACGCAAATTATGCCAACATGGTGAAATGTGAGTGTCTTGCGGGACCCCTAAATATTTTTAAAATTTTATAAAATTTTCCAGGTGTCATTATGGGACCATAAAGCAACATTTTAGAGGGAGTGCATAAAAATTTTCGACAAAAAATATTTCTGGGACACCCTAGTGAATAATTAACGGCGCGGCTGCGTGTCCGAGTATTACGGTAATGACTGGTGATCATGACCAGCCCTTCTTCTTCCAGTGTCGGAATTCTTAAGTGTTTTTGTTTTTGGCGGAGATAGGATTGTGCCTGGCTCGTAAGTACCTAAATATAGTACAATAGCAGCAGCTGGTCTTAAAATTTAGACGAAGTCATAAATGAATGAACGCGGTTAATAAGACGTAAACTCAGAGGATTATCATATATCATCTCATGTGTGTGTGTGTGTGTGTGTGTGTGTGTGTGTGTGTGTGTGTGTAGGTGTGTGTAGGTGCATGTGTGTGTAGGTGCATGTGTGTGTAGGTGTATGTGTGTGTGTAGGTGTGTGTAGGTGTGTGTAGGTGCATGTAGGTGTGTGGGTGCATGTGTGTGTGTATAGGTGTGTAGGTGTATGTGTGTGTGTAGGTGTGTTTGTGTAGGTGCATGTAGGTGTGTGGGTGCATGTGTGTGTGTGTGTAGGGTGTGTAGGTGTATGTGTGTGTGTGTGTAGGTGTGTTTGTGTAGGTGTGTGTAGGTGTGTGTAGGTGCATGTAGGTGTGTGGGTTCATGTGTGTGTGTGCATAGGTGTGTAGGTTTAGGTGTGTGTGTGTGTAAGTGTGTGTAGGTGTGTGTAGGTGCATGTGTGTGTAGGTGTGTGTGTGTGTGTGTGTGTGTGTGTGTGCATGGGAGTGAGTGTGTATGGTTATGAGTTCACTTTCTTAGATTGAAAACTGAAACTGAAGTAGCTACACCATAGGGGAACATGAGGCCAGATGGACTAGCGGTTTATGATGGATCCTTTCGAATTATTATGCTATCTGCTCAATGCATTTGAATTACTTTCAAAGTATTGAAGACCAGGCTCATGGTCGACACTTGCATCGCGGATCTTTAGGTTTTTTAGAGGAATATTCCGTTTTAACCTTTTTACTTTTATATCTAAGTAGATAAATTTACTGAATATTCCATCATGAAATATGTCAGGTCATTGGTGGCATTTTAGATTACCTTTTTATTATGAAAGAACGAATTCTTTATATGAGTGAAATTTAGTGGGTTTAAGCATTCCTATGCAAAACGTCTATGCCCAATTTAATTCTTGGGGTCAGACTGTCCATGCATGCAGTGACAGGACAGGACTCACCATGTGATCACATTGCCCAAGGTCATTATTGAAATTTATTACGCAGTAAAAATATATATTCTGTTATTGCCTTTGCCTTGCCAGAATTGGATGAGAGGTAGCCGTTCCAGACGTTATAAACTGTTTCCAGACAAAAAAGTATATTATTTTTTTATATTGTATTAATATTATTATTATTATTGCCCGAGGTAGGAATAATCCCTCCGGCTCGTGGAAACTATCCCATAGGGTGTACCATCAATCTGGAGTTAGTGGTCCTCGTCCCCGGTGCATTGTGCGAAAGTGCCTCTGAAGGCTACGGCATTGAATCTCCGAGTGCATAAATTATGGATAAACACTGGAACAGGTGCACGGTCTCCAGAGCGTCGCCTGAGACGGCTGTCATTCGGCGCCACAACTCCATCAAGAACTCGTCGCCTGCACGGTTGACGGGGCCCAGGCCAAAAATACAAACAATTATTATTATTATTTTTTTGCCCGAGGTATCAATGATCCCTCAGGCGATCCAAACAATATCGGAGATGTTACTGATGGTGGTCTGGAACGGCAACTCACTCGGCAGTGTCTGGTTGGGCATTATTATTATTATTATTATTATTATTATTATTATTATTATTATTATTATTATTATTATTATTATTATTATTATTATTATTATTATTATTATTATTATTATTATTATATAAAATTATTACTGAAATTACGAACTTATTACTACTGTCATTATTGTCAACTAACTGTTTGCCCGTCCTAAGACGGTTAAGTTATTCGAGTTTCGAGAATAATGCTGCTATTTACCGAATCGATCAGTTAACCATATTTTCAGTTTAAGCTACCAGAAACTATTTACAAAGCGGAAATTAATTTTTTCATAACACGTCTTTCAAATTTTTTGTTTGAGTTAGGCCTACATGAAACTATTTACAAAACGGCAACAAATCATTTAAAGCCAAATAAATTAGCAAGGATTTCATATACTGAGGAACAAAAGAAACAGCTTAAGTGGCTATCCAAAGTCAATCAATTCAATCCCAATCACACACATATCACATAATCACATACATACCTAAAGTGAAGTTGAATTGATAATTACAGGGTCCATCTTGTCCAACCATGAGACAGGATAGACCATTAATTTACAAAAAAGAAACTAAAACGTTAAAAAAATAATGATACAACTAAACTTCTGTGGCCTATAGCTCTGTTACTCAGTCGGAAATAAGTCTACTCAATTAGTTAATGGATGTGAGCAGAACAAAGAAAGTTAATTTGTTGCATATTTGCGACTTATAAAGTAAATATTTCTCATGTGGCAAGTCGAGCATCTATTTCCCCTATACGTTTAGTTCAAGAAGTTCCATGATCGTACAATCTTCATGAGGAATAGTTCAAATCGCTGACGATATCAGCAAAGGGAACTTGTGACCTGCTTGTGGAAAAATTGTAGTGATTGAATGACCATCTTGAAATGCTAGTCTGACCTGGTTTTCAGATCATTGATAAATCTTCGCCATTCAACTGGACATTCTGAACATTGAGCATTTTCATATGGTCAGACTACATCATAGTGATTGGATGATACTGCAAGTGATGGGAGTGGCATGTTCTTGGATGAGCCTTGCGATTGGCTGACACTCAATGAGGTGTCAATGTATGAGTTGGTAACGAATAGGCTTACGTGGTTCTTTGAGCTGCATCGTGATTGGACGAAACAATGCGATGGGCCTTGCGATTGGCCGACACTCAACGAGAAGTCTATACATGAGTTTGTAATGAATAGGCTTACGTGGTTCTTTGAGCTGCACCGTGATTGGATGATACAATGCGATGAGCCTTGCGATTGGCCGACACTCAACGAGAAGTCTATACATGAGTTTGTAATGAATAGGCTTACGTGGTTCTTTGAGCTGCACCGTGATTGGATGATACAATGGGATGAGCCTTGCGATTGGCCGACACTCAACGAGAAGTCTATACATGAGTTTGTAATGAATAGGCTTACGTGGTTCTTTGAGCTGCACCGTGATTGGATGATACAATGCGATGAGCCTTGCGATTGGCTGACACTCAAGGTGAAGCCTATAATTATGTGAATGAGTAAGCAACGAATAGGCTTACGTGGTTTTTTGAGCTGCACCGTGATTGGATGATGCAATGCGATGAGCCTTGCAATTGGCTGACACTCAGTGTGACGTCAATGTATGAGTAAGCAACGAATAGGCTTACGTCGTTCTTTGAGCCGCACCGTGATTGGATGACACAATGGCGCAATATATGACGAACGTGAAGATTGGTTGGGCAAATCATTTCTGCAATCATTGTCTCCTTCCGGGTGAATCTGTTGTTCTTAATTAATTTTAGTATTTTAAATTTTATTAAAGCCAGCGATGAGCTTCTAGGAAAGCCAGGTCTACTCAGAATGAGTAGACCTGTAGAAATGTTACATTATACACGTTATATTAAACTAGCCAATAATATGGACAAGTTACTGATTGGTGATCGTTGTCAGCTAACGATTGGATAGACTGTCAATAGGCGGAGCTTTCTAAAAGGCGATTGGCTTAAGAGAGTATACATTGGCGAGTATTTTGAAAGATCCTCAACGAGTCTACGTCACATGGTGGCCGTAGAGGACATTGCATTAGTTATTCGGTTACTTAACGCAACCAAGTGTCTGGTAGTTCATTAGAGACGGCACTTTCTTACACCTGCCATGTTTGGTAAGCTGATTGGACCAGGTAACCTGTCAAAAGGATTATTACTCTCCGCATGGGCAAGCGATTGGTTGGCTAGCTTCGAGAGGCACTGCCCACACAGAGCGTGATTGGCTAGCGAATGTTTCAGCTAGATATCGTCGCTGCTGATTGGACCGTAAACGCCTAATCATAATCGTAATCTCCACACTTCTAAAGCGCCACTCGAAAGCCAAGCGCAGGGCACCGGCTTATTCACGAGCGCTGTCGCCTCGCTCTCGATGGTGAGAGACATCGTCGTTGACCAGATAGAAAGAGACAGAAGACAGAAGACAGAGACAGAAGACAGAGACAGATAGACAGAGAAAGACAGACCAGAGAGAGAGAGAGAGAGAGAGAGAGAGAGAGAGAGAGAGATGGACAGACAGACACACAGAAAGACAGACAGAGACAAGAGAGAGACAGAGACGGACAAACAGACAGAGACGGACAGGGACAGACAGAGACAGAAGACAGAGACAAGAGAGAGACAGACAAGAGAGAAAGAAAGAGAGAGAGAGAGAGACAGAGACGGGAAAACAGACAGAGACGGACAGAGACAGACACAGAAACTGTCTGACAGACAGATAGACAGACAGTGAAGAATATAATAGATGCTTGGACGTAAGTGCTTAAGTCTTTTTCAGTGTCCTGCCATGGACCTCATCTTCATGTTGATGATGTTCTAGACGGGTGTCGTTATGTTCCGATTGTTCGGTAGAAGGACCTCGGGCTTGACCGCAGCTGACGGTTCGTCTGGTTTCGGGTATCGCCTCAGGTAGAGGGAGATGTTGTTGACGGAGGCGACCATGGAGCACATGAAGGACGACCCGGCGAAGAAGAAGGCCCAGCCGTAGTGGTAGGTGAAGCCCTCGCTCTCGGCGCTTATCATCTTCTTGCGGTGAGAGACTTCGTCGTTGACGGCCGAGATGTAGAAGATTACCCCGATGGCCAGAGACAGAGCTGGACAGACATCAGAACAACGAAGATCACTTTTAAGGTACAGGTACGCCTTTGCTTTGTCTGTCTGTCTGTCTGTTTGTCTGTTTGTCTGTCTGTGGCCTGTCTGTTTATTACAGGTAGGCCTATGGTTGCCCCGCGTATGCGATCTGCTACGGCCCACTCTATATGTGCTTTGCCTGTGTTGGCCCATCAACTTGGAACTGTCTTCCCCATGCAGTCTCTTTGAATTGAGATATAGGCTACTATAGCCCTCTCACCTTCCCAGTTCCGGAGACGCCTTAAGATTTTCTTGTTCGCTGACGCAGGTACTGACGCGGGTCGAGAGCGCTGCTGATTTTTGAGCGGCGCTATATAAATGTTCTATTACAATTACAATTAGGGATTCGTTTTCCGCCTCCAGATAAACCATTTTACCGGTCTCGGTCTTTGTCTGTATGTATATCCCCGTCTCGTTCTCTTTCTTTATATGCGTCTATGTATGTATGTATTGTATGTACATGTTTATGCGTGTGTTTGTATGTTATAGTATGCATCCAAACACTGATATTATAGCGCATTTTGGCGTCGCAACGTATGAATGTTTTGAACATTTACGATTCAACATTTGACCTTTTGGGCCCCTCTAAAAAACCTAAACCGCTGATGTAATGTAAATCATCGAAATTTCACAGCGCCACACAAAAGCCGCGCCAGGAGACCAATCCATTCACCGGCGCTATATCAAATCAAATCCGCAATAGCCAGGCTTCTACATCCGTTCCGGTGCCAGGCAGTGTTATTTCAGTTATGGTTTTTCAGTTACAGTTACAGTTAAAGTTATCTAATTTATGATTTTTCAGTTAAAGTTATAGTTACAGTTAACTGAAATCAGATTTTTCAGTTAAAAGTTATTTTTATTATTTTTCAGTTACAGTTTAAGTTATTTCTCTTTATTTTTCAGTTATAGCATCAGTTATTTCTTTCACAAGTCATGACTAATGACACACTGACCACAAGTATTCTGAACAGTTACCAGAAATATTTACACAGCAAATCAACGTATTGTCGGTTTACTTTAAAGAAAACACGACGTTCCAGATTAACACTTGCTCTGTTCCGACAATTAGTGTGCCACACTCGTTGTTTTCAGCATCCTTTAAAGCAGTGCTGTCCAACCTTTTTGACCCCACGGGCCACCAAAGAAGTCATTTTTGAAGCCGAGTGCCGCACCATTAAACTCAAAAGCAACGACTTAACTTTTATTGAAAATTATTAATTGTATTATAATGAATTATAGAGTTATCATAATGAATGCGTCGTGAGAACTGGATTTTGTGTACACATTGTCAAATGATAAGCCAAGTTACGAACGAATAGCTATGCAAGTAGGCCAGTGACTGTCTTTTACTTCATTTTAACAGAAATTGCAAATATTTAGCGAGCTGCGGCGGGCCACTTAGAATCAGCCCGTGGGCCGCATGCGGCCCGCGGGCCGCGGGTTGGACAGCACTGCTTTAAAGCAACAGTGCGAACACAACATCGAATTTTGTCGTCTGCGGCTTCATAAACAAAATGTTCCCACACGCCACTTTCTACTTTTCGACCACTACTTGGCTTAAACATTATTCTCGTAGTTGTGGATTGTTTTACGAATTTACGGTTTAGCGCCAATGACAACATAACGAAAGGAAAAGGAACCGGAAGTGAAACGAATATAGAAAACTCAAAAGTAACCAGAAGTGACTAGCATAGAAGACTGAAAAGGAACCAGAAGTGTTTCATTTCTGGTTCAGCATAGAAAACTGAAAAGAAACTAGAAGTGAAATGAGTATAGAAAACTGACCGTAGACTAGAGTAGGATTACCATTCAGAAAGTTAGTAAGAAAAACACTCATGTTTTATTTTTCAGTTAACTTTTGTTATTTTTCAGTTATACAGTTTTCGTTTTTCAGTTACTATTACAGTTTCAGTTATTCAGTATTTTTCAGTTTCAGTTACAGTTACAGTTAACTGAACAACATTTTTCAGTTATTTTGCTATTTCAGTTACAGTTACAGTTAATAGAAATAACACTGGTGCCAGGTCATAATCCGGGGAGGAGACAGGACGGCGCAGTGCGGACTAAGATGGTAATCGGTGGTGATGGTGGCCGTGTGGTGGCGCAGGAGTGGAATCAGGGTTGGATAGCTTGAAGAGTTTGGTTTTCAGTCGTCAGTGGAAAGAAACAGAGGAGAGTGCAAGCGGAGGAGAGGTGGAATTAACAGGAGAGATGGAGGATGAACAAACTGGCGGAGGTCTTTTGGAAGTCCTTTCCAAAGATCTGGTGCAGCGTAGACTAAGAAGCGGTTGCAGAATATCAGAGAGGAGGAGAATGGAGATCGAGACTGAGAAAGATATGACGACGAGCGAGAAGACTATATATCATGCGGCGGAGGTGCAACAACTCAAAAAGAATTAAGCATCTATGTTAACCCATCACTTCCGCTCTGTGTCTGTGTCTGTCTGTCTCTGTATCTGTCTCTGTCTCTGTCTCTGTCTGTCTATCTGTATCTCTGACTGTCTCTCTCCCTGTCTTTCTGTCTGTCTCTCTGTTCCTCTGTCTGTCTGTTTGTCTCTGTCAGTTTCTCTTTCTGTCTCTGTCTGTCTCTGTCTCTCTCTCTCGGTCTTTCACTGTCTGTCTGTCTGTGTCTGTCTGTGTCTTTGTGTCTGTCTGTCTCTCTCTGTTTCTCTGTCTGTCAGTTCCTCTCTCGGTCTCTGTCTGTCTCTGTCTGTCTCTCCTGTCTGTGTCTGTCTCTCTCTGTCTGTCTGTCTGTCTGTCTCTCTCTGTCTCTCTGTGTGTCTGTCTCTCTCTCTCTGGTCGATTTCTTACACCCGGATTCTACAGAAAAAGCTCCTATTGATTTCTTCCTTCTTTCTTCTCTTTTCCTAAATTGGCAACTAATTCCTTGATCGATTCTTCATTGAAGTCTTTTTATTCATTCAGTCTAGCTTCCCTACATTCTTTCCTTCCTTAATTTCTTCCTTCCTCCCATTCTTCGATTGCTACTTCCGCCCATCCATCCATCCATCCATCCATCCATCCATCCATCCATCCATCCATCCATCCATCCATCCATCCATCCATCCATCCATCCATCCATCCATCCATCCATCCATCCATCCATCCATCCATCCATCCATCCATCCATCCATCCATCCATCCATCCATCCATCCATCCATCCATCCATCCATCCATCCATCCATCCATCCATCCATCCATCCATCCATCCATCCATCCATCCATCCATCCATCCATCCATCCATCCATCCATCCATCCCTCCATCCCACCCACCCACCCACCCACCCACCCATCCATCCATCCATCCATCCATCCATCCATCCATCCATCCATTGATGAAGCAATCAATCAATCAATCTACCAATCCATCCATCCGTTCATCCACTCAACCACCCATCCATCCATCCATCCATCCATCCATCCATCCATCCATCCATCCATCCATCCATCCATCCATCCATCCATCCATCCATCCATCCATCCATCCATCCATCCATCCATCCATCCATCCATCCATCCATCCATCCATCCATCCATCCATCCATCCATCCATCCATCCATCCATCCATCCATCCATCCATCCATCCATTCATTCATTCACTTTGTTCAATTCCTTTTCCCCATTCCTTCTTCTTCCCTCCGTTACCCTGCGTTCCCGTGGCCTCTGGGGAAAAGACAGATAACCTGTTAAGAAAAATTTCCCAATTGGAAAGCGCGCGTGATTCATGGTCCAGCGGGTCCGCTCCGCTCGTTCCAATGTCTCGTTACTATCGCAACTGCGCTATAAAAATGCGGTCGCGCTGTTCCGTCGTCCGCGAACATCCCACCGCCTCTCACTGCAGCACTGAGAATATATCGGCCGTGACTAAGATGTGATTATATATATAATATATATATATTATATATATATGGTATTATATACACTCACACATATATAATGTGAATATGTATACACATATACACAATGCTTTTTTCTAGAAAAAGGTTCCGGAGCTCAGCAAATTCAGGACAATTATAGGGGCATATTTTATGCTAATATTTCTATTTA
>JACEVL010000177.1:317500-325000 GCA_020284085.1 Aporrectodea caliginosa | reverse complement strand
GACCAAGCATTTGAATGTAGGTCTATATTAGCGTTTGTGTCGCTATTATCTTCGAGGATATCTCTGACAAAGAATTTGCTCTCCAGTCGCCTTGATTACTGTAACTTGCTTCTTGATCGTGTCAATAGGCAGTGCCGGTGTCCCATGATATTCTATCCCCCCTAAAGCATATCCCCCGGATGGAATAATCTAGTGTAGAGTATCCGGGGATAAACCATTCTATCCCCCATCGTCATACGCATCACGATAGCCAAGACGAAAATCCAGTCAAAATCGCCAAAAACGAAGTAAATTAATTTCAGGTCGACGTACAAACTAAAGATACGCAACTTAAAAAATTTTATGCGTACAATAAATCCAAACAGTAGGCCTATAACTGAATACGCTTAGAAACCGCCAATAATGCAAACTAAACCGGATACTCCATTTCGCTAAGAGGGATACTTATTTAGGGGGGATACTCTATTTTATGACACCGGCTTTAGGTACAGTGCCTTTTTTCTAGAAAAAAAGGTTCCGGAACTCAACAAATTCAGAATAGTTAGAGTGGCATATTTTATGGTAATATTTCTATTTCATATAATATCAATATCAATAAACACTGAAAGCACTTAGATTAAATTAAGTTATCTAAATAATTTAAACAGATTTTAATGCAAACTTTAAATTAACTAAATTATTTTTTAATAGCTGAAA
Source organism: Aporrectodea caliginosa (assembly GCA_020284085.1). Classification (NCBI taxonomy): domain Eukaryota; kingdom Metazoa; phylum Annelida; class Clitellata; order Crassiclitellata; family Lumbricidae; genus Aporrectodea; species Aporrectodea caliginosa. Next base: position 324,304 of record JACEVL010000177.1, on the reverse strand, counting down.
AAAGGTCCCGGAACGACGTTCCGGACAGTTACGGCTGAAAAAAAGCACTGGGTATTATTATTATTACAGTAGTTTTATATAGCGCCTCTTCATAATCTATTTTGTGACACCGGCTTTAGGTACAGTGCCTTTTTTCTAGTCTGGTAGCCTATAGGCGATATAGGCGGCTGCCTAGAGTGGCATTTTTCAAGGGGCGGCAATTTCCGATAAATACATGATGGTCACTATACCGTCTAAAAGATGTCATTTATGTAAGGGGTGGCATTTTTGTCCTTGCCTATAGCACAAAACGGTCATACACTGTCAAAGTCTGCCTCTGCAGTCAATAAGTCAAGCATGCTGAATCTTTAAAGAGTCCAGAATGCTTTGCCAGAGTCATTACTAAAAGGTCAAATGTGAACATATACTCTATCTGCTTAACTCTATGCACGAGCTTCCTGTTCAGCAAAGTATTTGTTCAAATTGAAGCGCTTGGTTTACAAAACATCTAACTCTGGGTAACCACAATGCTTAAAATAAGATTTATCGCTGTTCATCGAGGTAATCTGATTGCCTTTCGCAGGTCAAACATAAAACTAGAATTGTTCTTGGTAAACAAACTTTTCTGCTGCTTGGCCTAGATTTTATAACTCTATCCCTGCATCTGTTCGCTCTGCTCATTCGCTTATGTCATTTGGGTGAGGTTTAGGGTAATGGTAGCTAAGGCCGAATTAAGAGTAATGCGCCCCGATGCTGTGATAATGTGATTTCCTTCCAAAGGCCCCCTCTGACAACCACCCGTCCACCTTGCACATATTTATAACATGCTTACTAGTGAGTATCAACTGCCTAAAGACACAATACACAATTAACGTTACATCACTATCTGCACCCTCAATGATTAATGTCAGGTAAATAACTATAAAATTAATTATGACTTCGTATTTATATGTGAAATAACTATAAGTAATTAAATTAATTATTACATCCGTATTTATCTATGTTGCAGCATATTCGCTATAGATTTAACAGTAAGTTAATAACAAACGCATTAAAAAATTTCTTCACTTCCAAAAATGCGGCCCCTCAAAACTGCGGCCCGGTGCTGCAGCACCCTTAGCACCCCTCTTAATGCGGCCCTGATGGCTGTTATATCTATCCTACTATGCAGTCTGGCACGAAGAGCAGAAGATCAGCACGGACGCGCGATACATTCCAACGGCTAACAGTTTCTAAATTTGTGCTCAGCCCCTATCAGGCACAGACATCAGAGCGTGGTGGTTCCATGCAGTCTCCTGGGATATTCTAACTGAGGCACACAAGACTAGAATAGGCCTACAGGAGAACAATTGAAGTTCAAGACTGCAATCAGCCGCGGCACACGAGCGCAGGAGTGCCAATCATTTGCTACATGAATATCTACGGATGATGATGATGATGATGATGATGATGATGATGATGGTGGTGGTGGTGGTGATGATTATGATGATTATGATGATGATACTACTACTGCTACTGCTACTGCTACTGCTACTGCTACTGCTACTGCTACTGCTACTGCTACTGCTACTGCTACTGCTACTGCTACTGCTACTGCTACTGCTACTGCTACTACTACTACTACTACTACTACTACTACTACTACTACTACTACTACAGCTACTGCTACTGCTACTGCTACTGCTACTACTACTACTACTACTACTACTACTAATAATAATAATAATAATAATAATAAATAATAATAATAATAATAATAATAATATAAAATAATAATAACAATAATAATAATAATAATAAAATAAATAAAAATATTAATAAAATAGTTTATGAAATAGTTAATATTCAAGTCCCTGAGGGATCCTGTATACCTCGGGGCCAAAATAATAATAATAATGATATCAACAACAACAGCAACAATAATAATAATCTGTAAAGCCAATCTTTATAATAGAACAAACCCCTGAAAGACATTCACCAATCCTCTTCCTTTCAACTACAAATAAGAGCTTTCCTCCGTGGGCCTCTATCACTCCTAGAGGGTTTCACTTCACACGGAAACCGAACAGCTCAACCTATCTTACCCTGCCCACTGCGCCTGATCCTAAACCATCGTCACCAGCATAATTGCTTTCCAACTTTGCACCACGCTGTCTTCTCCAACCTGACCCCTCCCCGACTCTATTCTGGCACCGGCACTGACTATGCAGCCTTGCTCTTGCTGAATTGATTTGATATAGTGCCGCTGTGAACGTGCTAAGCCAGACGCAGCCTTTTGCGTGACGTTGAGAAATTACGAGTCATGCAACGACCTTGGTCGCGAGAACCTTACTGGAGCGGAGAAAGAAGAGAGAATTTAAGAAGTGTATGTATGTATGTATGTATGTATGTATGTATGTATGTATGTATGTATGTATGTATGTATGTATGTATGTATGTATGTATGTATGTATGTATGTATGTATGTATGTATGTAAACTATGTATGTATGTATGTATGTATGTATGTATGTATGTATGTATGAGCACTTGTTATAGCGCCCCTTCAAGATTTCTACTCAGAGGCGCTCCCGACTACAGCGCGGACACTGAATCGGAGTTTCACGCCGAAGCGCATGAGCAATTGCGAGTGAAGGACTTGCCCAGGGTCCCTACGCGGCGGCTTTGAGGTGGATTCGAACCCGCAACCCTCCGGCTGCAAGGCACCGAACATACCCCTACACCACCGCGCCCCACACGCCTCTGTTGAAACGGCCCTGATGAGAGAGATCGAAAATCTCTCAGCTGAACCGCACACATGACCAGAGCAATAGGAAGACAGGACGATACATTATCTCCAACCTATGCCTCATTCGTTGTCCCAACTTACAATACCATGCACTAGACTAATTCTCTTTAGTAACTAACTGTCAGATGATGACAGCCTGCCTCCCAGAACGCTCTCTGACTTATTCTACATTAACCTGAAAACTGTTCTTTTTGGTCGTGCTGGAGTCGGGAGCACCTCTGAGTAGTTCCCTTGAAGAGGTGCTATATAAATCTCCTGAATGAATAAATGAATGGATGATGATGATGATGATGATGACGATGATGATGATGACGATGACGACGACGACGATGATGATGATGATGATGATGATGATGATGATGATGATGATGATGATGATGATGATGATAATGATAATAATAATTAGTAGTAGTAGCAGCAGCAGCAGCAGCATAGCAGAGAGAGAGACAGACAGACAGAGACAGAGACAGACAGAGACAGAGACAGAGAGAGACAGAGAGAGACAGAGAGAGAGGGCATGTTCTGTTTGGATGAAAGCTATATCGACTTATTTTCGCTTTTGGAAACTGATTGTCAGGTCCTGTCTTTGAATACATTACATAGCTCAGTCTCTGCTTACATGCGCGACGTTTTGCACTGGCTTCCTGCCTCGCAGCGCATCTCTTACAGGATAGCAGCATTAGTTTGGCGGTGTCTGGCTGGTTGTGCTCCGTCCTACCTTTCTGACCTCTGTCTCTGTCTGACCTAGCCCCCAGTCGGGCTCTGCGTTCCTCGGTCAAGGCAGAGCTTCATGTCCCTCTGGCCTGTTCATCTCTCAAGCAGCGCCGAGTCTTCTCGATTGTTGGATCCTCAACCTGGAGCTGCGCTTGATGCCTCGCAGCAATATGCCTGCTTTCTTCTCCTGCTCAAGTCTTCTCTATTTAGCCGTGGCTGTGCTGGGAGCGCCTCTGAGTAGGTTCCTTGAAGGGGCGCTATATAAATTCTCGGAATGAATGAATGAATTTACTACCTGTTACGTGTTACCAGTTGCGCCCTTTTATTGTATTGTATTGTATTGTATTGTATCTATCAATTTATATAGCGCCTCTCGCAGTGCACACCAATCAGAGGCGCTCGACCTGTCAGCATGATAAACGAAATTGATTGATTGGTTGATTTTGAAGAAAGACGTCCATCCTCATGTGAGTTAGTGATGAAGTGATTGAGTCAGCGAGTCAGTGATTGAGAGAACGAGTGATTGAATGAATGAATGAATAAGAGTGACTGAATGATTCCGTTGAGTGAGCGAGTGAATGAGTGAGTGGGGAATCAACTGGGGAATCAGTGAAAGTGATGGATGTAGTCACTTTCAGAGAGAAGAGCGACAGACAGACAGGCAAGCAGACGAGCAAAGGGACAAACATGTAAATGGGAAAATGTGTAGTGACAGGCGGAGATACATAGCTAGACGGATACAGAGACAGAGATAGAGACAGAGTGGGAGAAAGACGTTAACAGAGAGAGAGACAGACAGACAGACAGACAGACAGAAAGACAGAAACAGAGTGACAGAGAGAGGCACAGAAAGAGACAGACAGAGAGAGACAGAGGCAGAGACAGACAGACTCACAGAGACAGACAGAGGAGGAAACAGAAAGAGACAGAGAGGGAGGCAGAGTGAGGCACAGAGTCAGACAGAGATACACAGACAGAGACAGTGTTGGCGAAGAAGACCGTTGGATTGGTCAGAGCAAAAACAACCGTGATCCAATCATTATTTTTATAGCGCTAGTTTCGCACCGAACGAGCGAAAACGCGACGAAATAGGGAGAGGGAAGAAAGGGGAGAGGGAAAAGGGGAGGGTCCCTTTAAGTAGTTGTGATAACGGGCAATTCCTATGGCGCTGAAGACAAAGTACCAGCTTTCATGCGATGTTTACAATTGGTGGCTCGACCTTCGACGTATTTGCCTCCGTACTAGCACCGCCAACTGGTTCTGGACATATCGACCTGTGAGGACTAAGTAACCGGATTCCCTCGGGTCACGGTCAGGGTCAGAAGGGGTAATAAAGGAAACGGGTATCAACGTAGTTGAATAAGTGACAAAAACAAAATGAAAATAACAGAAGAATACACGCACACATACACGCACACATACACGCATACATACACGCATACATACATGCATACATACATACATACATACATAGGCTACATACATGTATATATACATACATAATATACATACATACATGCAAGCATACATGCATACAGCTCTCTTCCCCAGTCTCTTCGCTTTGAGCGCCCTGTGCCCTTTGCTCCATCATACCAACCTCTTCATAGATAAACTTCTGTAATAATCTGCACTATGTTTGTGAAATTTTATATACTGTAATTTCATGTTATTAATTTTGTTTTGTTTCTGGAAAAATAAATTGATTTGATTTGAGCTACTAGCCCTCTCAGCTTCCCAGTTCCGGAGACGCCTTAAGACTTTCTTGTTCGCTGACGCAGACACTGAAGCAGATCGAGAGCGCTGATGATTTCTGAGCGGCGCTATATAAGTGTTCAGTTACAATTACAATTACAATTACAATCAGTTACAATACATACAAACATGCATAAATACATACAAACATACGTACATATACACGTACATGCATACGTACGTACATACTTAGTATGTACATATACATGCATATATATATATATACATACATACCTTCCTACGTGCATGCATATATACACATATACATATTACACATATACATAGGCCTACATGCATGCGTTGATATATTTCTTAAGATATGTGAAATCCTGTATGCATACGAACTCGCACAGACATGCACACAGACTGACAAACAGTCATCGACAGCAACACACAAACAGTCATCGACAGCAACACATACCCAGACAGACAAGACAGCCAAAAACGACAGCCAGCCAAGAGTCACAAGACATAACGACGCAGACAACGTGTGACCATCCATCTGGATGACACTTTGATACATTCACTCTCCAGTGTCCGTCCTTCCGTCCGTCTCTCTGTCTGTCTGTCTGTCTGTCCGTGTAAATACGTTTCCATGGCTCACCGGCGCAGATGTACAAGATGGCGGCCAGTAGAGTCCGAACGTCCCGCTTATTATTACCCAGAATGCTGAGCGCCAGGGCCGTCAGCATCACCAGCAGACTTGCCACGATGACCGGCGCCGACTTCCGGATTCCTCCTGCAACGCAGACACGAAGGAAATAGAAACGCTATCTCGTCTGCGAAACTATTAACGCTGTTTCTCTCATTAATTTTTAATCTAATGCTTTTGTCGACGTTCGTCTCTGGCTGCCATTCTGATTATCGGCTGCATCTCATCCACAATCTGGGCCATCAGCGGGAAAATTACTGTTGCTGTCGTTGCTGGCGATATCATAATCATCGTCGTCGTCGTCGTAATCATCATTTTCGCAGTCATCTTCTTTTTTCCTCGACTTCGTCTTCGTTTTACTTTTATCGAATAGAATAGAATAGAATAGAATATTCTTTATTGTAAGACCTATTGCAAACCGCATTTTGGCTAACATGCAGGTTTAAAGGAATGTTTTCTTTATTTCTGGATTATTCTATTCTATTCTATTCTATCTATTTACGAACTTATAAAGCGCCTCTCACAGTACAACCTAATCAGAGGCGCTTCCATTTTTAAATATTTTAATTTTTTTAAATTGGATTGACTATTTATGCATGCTATAAATTGTATGTTCACGTGTGAAGATATTTATTGAATGACAAGCAACCGAGAAAGGCACAAACATATCAACCAATCAATCTTTATTGTAACCATAGATCAAGGTACATATAGTAGTAAGCTTCCATTTCAATTAATCAATCAGTCAAATAAACTTGATTTGGCGCCCCTTCAAGGTTTCTACTCAGAGGCGCTCCCGGCCCATCCACGGCTGAAAAGGACAGCTTACAGAGAGGTACAGAAAACAGATGATGAGTTCCTAGGTAGGAGAGGCCGCTCCAGAGGAAGCCCCTTCCAGATAGTCTGGCCAGCAACAGAGA
>JACEVL010000177.1:287500-312500 GCA_020284085.1 Aporrectodea caliginosa | reverse complement strand
ATTCCCAGCAGTAAAAGTTGTCTATAGCCAATCCTATATGGCCAAGAGTACTTCAGGAGAATAAGAGCATCATCGCTTAAAACAAGTCACAAGCTTTAGTACTGCGCTTATGTATTGCCGCTCTATAAATAGTAGAGGCGATTCTTGCAAGTGCTGCTATCTGACGGTAAGCGCTTAAACTGATGACTGGGGGGTTGTTGACATAATTTTTATGACCTTCCGTCATGAAGACGTCAGGATGACAGGCACTCGTGGTCACGAGAGATCTATTGCTAATGGACGACCATTGAGAGTAACGAGCAGACCACGTGACTTTGACTGACTGCCCAGGCATTCGTCAGGTGGTCGTGCATATCCGATCAAATCAAATTCTAATCAGTTTATTGTTCTAATGTAAAATTATTGTATTGTATTGTATTTTCGTTTATTTCATAACTAGCTGTCAAAACGCAGCAATTAACATCAATGTATGATTATGCAGTTATAGTATTAGAGACTATAGTACTATTATAGCTTTAGGCCTAGATAATGCACTGTTCAGCACTATAATAGGTATAGTTCTAATGGGGCAAATTGGATTGGATTATAGTGTTGACAGTGAGGCTAAACGAGGATTCAGACAGCAGCTAGTAAATGTCTTTGAACATCTTTGAACATCTTTGAAAATGTACATTTTACACAATTAGTCCAGTAGTAGGTTGTAACCGTGCTCCTCGATATTTTTTGGTAACGGAACCCTTTTGATAAGACATTTTTTGGACTGAACCCCGACCTAAGTAAGACGTATTTATACATGAATTCAGAAGTTCAGACGAACTTTCTCTGTCGTGTCTTTTCCGTTGCTGGTTCTGCAATCTGGAATGGGCTCCCTGTGGCTCTACGCCTAATGCCTAGAACCCTTGCGGTTACGTTCTACTCTAACGTCAAGGTCAAAACTGCTCTCTGTAGCCGGGCTTGGTTCGGGAGCGCTCCTGAGTAGATAATCTTGAAGGGGCCCTATATAAATCTCTGAAATGAATGAATGAATTGTGCCTATCACTGTTCCTCCATCATATATCCTGATTCAACTGCTGTGCCACCACACGACCACCATCACCACCGATTGCCACCGTAGCACCATGCTGTCTCCTCGGCTTGACCTCCTCGGATTTTGACCTGGCACCGAATCGAACAGAGGAGTTTGGCTATTGCGGACTTGATTTGATATAGCGCCGGTGAATAAGCTGGTCTCCCTGACGTTATAGATTTTGTGGGCGCTGAGAAATTTTCGAAGATTTACATTACATTACATTACATTCCTCGTTCAAATGTTTTCCGTCAAGTTGCTATTATGAAGGACGACTCGCTTCTCACCCGACTCATCGTAGGAAGTGCAGGAGCGCCAGAGGCCCGAGTGCTGCTTGGCGGCGGCCGGAACGAGGATCTCTTGGTCACCGGGGCCGGCTCCAAAGGAGGCCCCGCTCAGTCGCGTGTCGTTGAGAAGTTCGAGAGACGCCTGGAGGGCGTTGAGCAGAGATGGGTCGAGTTTTTCGGAAGTGTGAAGCCAGAAGTCGGTGGAGACGGCCAGCGAGAGGGCACCACAGGCAACAAGGCCGAAGACGAGAGACAGGTGGGAGAGCGTGCGTTGGCTGCATTGCATTGACGACATTCGAGTCATTATGTCCTGCGACGTAGGCAGGGAGGCAGAGAGGCAGAGAGGTAGAGAGAGAAAGACAGAGAGACAGAGAGAGGGAGAGGGAGAGAGAGGGGGGGAGAGAGAGGTGGGGAGAGAGAGAGAGAGAGAGAGAGAGAGAGAGACAGACAGACAGACAGACAGACAAAGAGGTAGAGAGAGAGAAAAAGAGAGAAACAAAGAGGAAGACAGACAGACAGACAGACAGACAGACAGACAGACAAAGAGGTAGAGAGAGAGAGAAAAAGAGAGAAACAGAGAGGAAGGCAGACAGACAGACAGACAGACAGATGGAGAGTAACAGAGAAGCAGAGACAGAGAGACAGAGGGAAGGAAGGAGAGTTGCAAAGCGATAGAGACGGCAACAGCGAATGATAGAGGAGCCTAGAGGAAGGGAAGTAGAGAATGTTCAAAAGAGGGATGGAAACAAACGGAGAGGCTAAGGCACAGAGAGATGGAAGAGAGAGAGGTAGAGTGACGGAGAGTTGGATGCAGGGAGAGAGTGAGACAGAAGAGAGACAGACAGACAGACAGAGAATGACAGAGAAAGATGGATGGATGGATGGATGGATGGAAGGAATGATCAAAGAGCAGAAGTAGGAGAAATGGGTGGACGAAAGGAGGGAAAGAGAGCAACAGAGAAAGTATGGATGAATGGATGGAAGAAGAGACTTGGGAAAAGAATAGAGAGAGCAGAAAGATGAACTGGAGCAGAAAGAAGAACTGGAGAACGTCGGGGAGAGTGGGGTTTGTTGATCAAAGAGTGGAGAAAGCAGCAGAGGGAATAAGGAATGAGAGCAGATATCTAGGAATGTGGAATGGACGATAAGAGGAAGCGAAGGAAGGTCGTCTGAGGGAGAGAAGTGGGACAAATGACACGACGGAAAACGACAAGTAGTTTAGAAAATGATGGATGGACGGACGGATGGATTGATGGATGGATCGATAGTTTGATGGATGGATGAAACGAGGTTTGGATGGATGGTTGGATAGATGATGAGCAAACGAAATAAGAGAGATGACAGAGAAAGAGACAGAGACAAAGTCAGAAACAGAGAGAGGGAGGGACAGGGACAGAGACAGAGAGACAAAGAGACAGAGAGACAGAGAGACAGAACAGGAGGTATTAACAGAGAGACAGAGAGACAGAACAGGAGGTATTAACAAAGAGACAGAGAGACAGATCAGGAGGTATTAACAAAGAGACAGAGAGACAGATCAGGAGGTATTAACAAAGAGACAGAGAGACAGATCAGGAGGTATTAGCGATATCTGGAATAGGAAACCTATGAAGAAGAACTAGTTCGGTTGAGCATTAAGCGACACCAACATCACGTCTTTGGCATCCGATATCAATGCGACATCCATCTTTAAACCTTCACGAAGACCACTGAGTAATATATCTTCGTATATATATATCTTCGTATATATATATCTTCGTATATATATATCTTCGTCGCAATGATTTCTTTACTTGGAGAAACGAAATTTCGACGTAGCCACAGCCGCTCCTTAAGGCCTTCGGTTATATCACGATTTTCCTGAATTGGTTTGAAAATGAGAATCACGACGTAGTTGAAACCGAGTGTATCCCGGAGTCGTATTCAAGACCTGGAACATCAGAACACGATGATAAAGGCCTGGAGCGGTTCATTAGAGTCCTCTGAGGCTTAGTCTAGATCACGACTTATCATGCCTCCAGTTAAGTTCACGTTCCTCTTCGTAAGACGAAACTTGCCAAACACGATCGACTGTTACTGCCGGTTGCATAGTAATATTGCTATTAACTACAGCACATCTGAAGTAGGTCGAATTTACATTTGAAGTAGGCCTAATTTAATTTCGAAGTAGGCTTAATTTACACACGAAGCAGGCCTAATTTACATCCGAAATAGGCCTAATTTACATCCGAAATAGGCCTAATTTCCATCCGCAGCAGGTCTAATTTACATCTAAAGTAGGCCTGAATACCATCTGTCCATGTAGGCCTAATTCACATAAAAAATAGGTCTAATTTCCATACAAGGTAGGCCCGATTTGCATTCGGATAAGGCCTAATTTACATCGGAAGTAGGCCTAATTTACATCGGAAGTAGGCCTAATTTACATCGGAAGTAGTCCTGATATACGGAGTACTTTGCTCCATGTGTAATCCAATAATGAACGCTGAAGATATCTTTCAGACAGTTTCGATGCTGTCTGAACTGTCCTCAACTCCTGTTTAGTTCTAAATGTCCCTCAACGCTACAACCACCTCGTAATGTTCTCCTGAATTACTCCATCACATTCACACATAAATCCTTTGGACAGCAAAGCGTCATTTATCCACTGACGACGGCCTTTTCGCTGATATTCCGCGGAATTGAACCGTGAAACATTCTACCAGATTTTACGACTTTCCCGTTCATTGCATTTCCGTTAGGCTAATCCACATCCCTCTCTCCCTTTCCGTTCCGTTCCATTACGTCAGTGCAGAGCGTTTTCCATTCCGCCAACTCGCGCCTTTCCTTCGCTGCGTTATCGTCTCTCGCCTCGTTTACACGTTCGCCCCACAGCGAACGCCTCCAGTACGTACAGCGGCCACGGCTGCAGCAGGGTCGTTCATGGCCTCCCTTCGCCCGTCGGCGGTCGGTCTTGCAGACGGCGGCGGCAGAGCGCGGTCACACCTCGTCGTCCGGCTTCGTCCGCCACACAATGCGTCGACTACTAATAACCCGATCGTCGACCGTCGTCGTCCCTAGCCGAAGCCATGCGTCGTGGCTGGCGGCGGCGGCGGCGGCAGCGGCGGCGGCGGAGGCCCTGCAGGCGACCGGACCAGTACGGACTCCGGTCAGGGACAACGAAGTCCCGCTGGGTCGCGATTGCGACCGTCTACGGCTCCGTCCGTCCGTCTGTCTGTCTCATTTGTCGTCCGCCTGTATGTCTGTCTGTCTGTTTGGTCGTCCGCTTGTCGGTCCGTCCGTCTGGCTGGCTGTCCATATGTCTGGCTGTCTGGCCGTCCTTCTGTCTGTCTCTCCGTACGTCTGTCTGTCTGATCGTCAGTCTGTCTATCTGTCTGTCCGTCCCCGTCCGTCCGTGCGTCCGCGCGTCTGTGCGTCTGTTCATCTGTCCGTCTGTCTGATAGTCCGTCTGTAGGTCTGTCTGTCCGTCCTTCCTTCCGTCCTTCCTTCCGTCCTTCCTTCCGTCCTTCCTTCCGTCCTTCCTTCCGTCCTTCCTTCCGTCCTTCCTTCCGTCCTTCCTTCCGTCCTTCCTTCCGTCCTTCCTTCCGTCCGTCCTTCCGTCCTTCCTGTCTGTCTGATCCTTCTTCTATCCCTGCTGGCACCGTTTGCTTATTCCAAGTAAATGCCATTATAATAGATGCGGCTGGGACAGATGAGATCCCATCGACACAGCTACAAATTCCAGGCTATACTGTCACGTGATCTGCGGGGCAAGTATGTGTGTCGGTGTGTGTGTGTGTTTGTGTGTGTGTGCGTGCGTGTGTGTGTGTGTGTTTGTGTGTGTGTGTGTTTGTGTGTGTGTGCGTGTTTGTGTGTGTGTCTGTGTGTGTGTTTGTGTGTGTGTGTTTGTGTGTGTGTGTGCGTGTTTGTGTGTCTTTGACTCTGTTTATGTATCGTACGTCTGCAGCTCTGTTTAGGTGTCTCGATCTGTCTATGCTTCTGGCTGCCAATCTGTATGCATGCATATACGTATGTATGTACATACGTGTGTATGTATGTATGTATTATGTATGTATGTATGTATGTATGTATGTATGTATGTATGTATGTATGTATGTATGTATGTATGTATGTATGTATGTATGTATGTATGTATGTATGTATGTATGTATGTATGTATGTATGTATGTATGTATGTATGTATGTATGTATGTATGTATGTATGTATGTATGTATGTATGTGTGTACGTACGTATAAATGCATACAAGTATGCATGTATGTATGGAAGGACGGATGGATGGATGGAGTGGCAGATGAATGGACGGATGGACGGACGGACGGATGGATGAATGGATGGATGAATGGATAGATAGAATGCATGGACGGATAGATGGATGGATGTATGCATTTATGGATGGGGTATTTCTAGTATATACTTTGTCTCTTCAATCTACCGAAGCGAGACTCATTGAATAAGTCTCGCACAACCTCACTTTCGGTCGACCCTGTCACTCGTCCGATTGCGTCGTCGAGGCCGAAGTCTGGATCTGGGGCGACCGAATCGTTCCTCGGTCGTTTCTCCAGTTTCGGCCTCGTCTGCCGTCGCCCCTCGCAGCCCTTGGGACGAGTTAGGCAACAGAGCGAACAGATATTTAGCCATGATACGATGGTTGGAAGTCAGTGAAACAACGCTAAAGCAAATGCCAAACGCCGCTCCGCCAGGTTTTATTTAAACATAGAGTCTATACGTATACACATACATAGAAATAGAAATATACATATACATATACATATACATACAAATATACATACACATATACATAGAAATATACATATACTTATACATAATTATGCATACACATAGAAAATAACATGCATATACATAGAAATATACATAATATGTATATTTCTATGTATATGCATATTATTTTCTATGTGTACATACACATATACGTATACATATACATATACATAGAAATATACTTATTCATATACATGTACAATTGTACATACATGTACAATACATGTACTACATGTACACGTAATTATGCACATACATGTAGATATACATATGCACATACTTATGCATATACGTATTAATAAAATATACATGTATGACGCTAGTATGTCTATTAACTATAAAAATAATGTCTTGGGCAGGCTAACGTTGAATTAGTGTTTAAAATCCAATTAAATGATTTCAAGGTTCTTATTAAATGACGTTGTGAACAATTTAGTGTCATACACAAGAAGCATCGAAATTAACAGAAACTAAGGCAATGAATCTCAATTAAATTTCAACATTTTCAACAGGTTTTGTTCTATGCGTATCCACAACTCGGCCATTTTGGTTCTGGACTCAAAAATGGCGTGTAGGATTTGACGAAGCTCTGGTCTGTTACCGCGCTGGTCGTTATACATAATTTATATGCTTGCGCCGAGCTATGCATCAGCTCGCGGAAATTGAGGAACGTTTACGACCCTCTTATTCTCTTTCGTTTTCACCCACGACAGGGACCCAGGGCGGGTGGAGTACGGATTATGGTCAACAGCATAACTGGCAGGCTGTCATGGCTAAAAGGTCACGACCCTGGATTTCTGTTGTCCCTGCCTATGCATGTATGTGTGTATGTATGTATGCATGTATGAATGTATATACATGTATGCATGTATGCACGAATGCATATAAGTGTGTATGTATGTATGTATATATGTATGCATGAATGTTTGTATGCATGTATGTATACATGCATGAAAGTATGTATACATGCATGAATGTATGCATGTAAGTGTGTATGCATGTATGTAGGCCTATGTATGTATGTATGTATGTATGTATGTATGCACGCATGTATGTATGTATGTATGTATGTATGTATGTATGTATGTATGTATGTATGTATGTAGTTTGTAGCTTTGTATGCATGCATGTGTGTATGCATGTACATATGTTTGCATGTAAGTGTGTATGTAATATGTATGTAAGTCTGTATTCATGCCTATAATTATAGTTTGCATGCATACATGTACATGTACGCATATATCAATGTAGGTGTGCAATTGTGCATGTCCGCAGGTCTGTTTTTGCTTCTTTCTTTTTTTGTTTGTGTGAGCCTTTTCGTGCCGCGTCTTCGTTGAAATCACCGGATGTCGTGTAACACTGACAACGGTTAATGTTCTCTGTTATTGTCTTCCTTCGGTGTTTATCGTAAACTTTCCTCTGCCTTCTTCGACTTCCTGAATGAAGTCTCATTAGGACTGCGAATAGAGTCGCCTAATAAATTTCCCAGACTTGAAAGCCGTGTGGCTGAGCGTGCTTATATGCGTGACGTGCTAAAGTCAGCCGTTGAAAGGAAGACTTTTGTCTGACATGAAAACATTCATGACTTTGTTTGTCTGCGACTTACTTCGGATGAGCAATGGGAGTCGAGCGCTGTGCATTAGACACTTGTGCAGTTTAAAAATCAAGGCATGTCATTAGCAGACGTTTTTGTGCCAAGCGCACAAGTTGTCTTGCCTTGTCTTTTCTTGACATGACTTGTCTTGTCTTGACTTGCCTTGTCTTGTCTTGCCATGACTTGTCTTGTCTTGCCTTCTCTTGTCTTGCATTAAGGCAATTTCGATGCTTCTTTTATATGACACTAAATTGTTTACAACGTCATTTAATACGTACCCGAAAATCATTTAATTGGATTTTAAAGACTAATTCAGCGTTTAACTGTCCAAAACATTAATGTCCTGCCTTGTCCTGTCTTGTATTGTCTTGTATTGCCTTGTCTTGTCTAGTCTAGTCCCCTCTTGTATTGCCTTGTCTTGCCCTGTGTTGTCTTTTCGTTTCTTGCATTGCCTTGTCTTGTCTTGTCTCGTCCTCTCTTGCCTTGTCTTGTCTCGTCCTCTCTTGCCTTGTCTTGTCTCGTCCTCTCTTGCCTTGTCTTGTCTTGTCTCGTCCTCTCTTGTCCTGTCTTTTCTTGCATTGCCTTGTCTTGTATTGCCTTGTCTCATCCTTGTGTTGCTTTGTCTTTTCCTCTTTGTCTTGTCTTCTACCGTCCTCGATCCGAGATTTGGCTGCATAGCAGACAATTTTCTTTCGCCTGATTATGTCTATCGTCTCCTTCAACACCTGATCGAATGAAAATTTTATTTATTATAATTATAATAATCATATTTATCATACGATCAGTCCGTGTCATTTTTGGTCTTCTTAGAGCCCAACAAAGTTCGACCGTACGTTACAGCAGAAAATAGCGTACGCGTACGGTACGTAATTTACTAAAAATAATAGCGTACGCGTACGGTACGTTCGTATTCCGTACGTATGAGCAGCCTTTAATATTAGTTGCTTCTCGTGACGTCACATTTTGTCTCCTCATTTCTCGTCGTTTTTTTCTCGTCGTTATTACGTCACTTTACAGTTCTTATTTGTAGTTCCGTTTCAGCGAAGAGGTAAATTATTATTTTGTTTTTATTTTGTATAATTTGATTATTTTATCTACAGAAATAAAACAGGCTGACGAATTGTTTTAAAACGTTTTCCATTCTTTAATTTGTAATTTTGTTATTCCTTGTTAATTCTATAATAAAAAATATAAAAATTAGCGTACGCTATTTATTAATTTAGCCAAAAAATAGCGTACGCGTACGGTACGCATTTCAGCAGAAAAAATAGCGTACGTTCCGTACGTACGGTCGAACTTTGCAGCCCAAGGTGTGTTGTTATTTGGGAGTCACAACAAAGACAAATCACCTATAGACAGAATTACCAAGGATCAAACCACGAGCTTTAACTAATGTGAAAGCCACTCATTAGCAACTCATCCATCAGGCACATTGTGTCTCACGGTAGCCACTCCTACAATCAGTCAATCTATCAATCAATGAGTCACTCAATCAATCAATCAGTATTCGGTTATTAAAGATATTCAAGATCACACAGCCGCAGCTTAATATTCTGCTAGATGCTTGGCATAGTTTCTCATCGTTCTGGCCACCATTTAGGGCCATGCTTTTATCAATTTATAGAGGGTCTCAATAAAACAAACTACTCAAAGGTTCTCTAGCATAACTTGCATAAGTGTCTGTCCGTGCCAGCCATTGCAAAATGAGAGGACGCACGAGTCTGAGTCTTGCCCAGGAGAACCTTGAGGACGAGAATTTTAGGATGCATCTCGGTTTCATGACAGATGGCTTCTTTTCCTTTGCTCCAGCGATTTTTCCTCCTGTTCCTTCCCCATGAATTGTTGGCCAATTTTCCACTCCACTTCCACCCCACCTCCTCTTCCTTCTCCTCGTCCTCGTCCTCTTCCTCTCCCTTCTCCATCTCAAGTAGAAAGAGGCAGAAGATATAGAGGCAAGGGAGGCAACAGATCGGGTCTTGTTGCACCGCAGATTCAAGCTTGAGGATTAATACTACTACTACTACTATTACTACTGCTGCTGCTGCTACTACTACTACTACTACTACTACT
The DNA here is from genome assembly GCA_020284085.1 of Aporrectodea caliginosa. NCBI lineage: Eukaryota > Metazoa > Annelida > Clitellata > Crassiclitellata > Lumbricidae > Aporrectodea > Aporrectodea caliginosa. The sequence continues at coordinate 302,702 of JACEVL010000177.1, read as the reverse complement.
ACTACTACTACTACTACTACTACTACTACTACTACTACTACTACTACTACTACTACTACTACTACTACTACTACTACTACTACTACTACTACTACTACTACTACTACTACTACTACTACTACTTCTACTACTACAATTACTACTGTACTACTACTACTGCTACTGCTACTGCTGCTGCTGCTACAACAACTACAACAACTACAACTACTGCTACTACTACTACTACTACTATTATTATTACTACTACTACTTGAGGATCCTGAGTGGCCGAGTGGGCTGGTGCCCGCTCGTCACGCCGGCGCCCCGGGTTCGCTTCCCGGTCGGGTCGGTTTATCAGAGATTAATTTCTCGGATCTTTACTGCGGGTGGCTCGGTCGCATTATAAACGTGGAGTACAATACAACACACAACACAACACAATATACTGGGGCGCGGTGGTTTGGGGGTATGTTCGGTGCCTTGCAGCTGAAGGGTTGCGGGTCGAATCAACCTCAAAGCCGCTGCGTAGGGACCCTGGGCAAGTCCTTCACTCGCAATTGCTCATGCGCTTCGGCGTGAAACTCCGACTACAGCAGTAGTCGGGAGCGCCTCTGAATGGGAAATCTGGTTGAGGCGCTATAACAAGTGTTCAAATACAATACAATACAATACAATACAATACAATACAATACTACTACTACTACTACTACTACTACCACTACCACTACCACTACCACTACCACTACCACTACCACTACCACTATCCCACTACCACTACCACTACCACTACCACTACTACTACTATTCCTGTGTTGCGTTGAACATACGGCATCACGAAGACAAATACCGCCACGACAGACAGCGATATTAGCAATTCGTGGCATTGAGTAGCTTTCCTTATCCGTTCACTTTCATTTCAACGTAAACCCGGAACCTGACAGCATCCGGTGCGATGTGTTCTTTGCCGAGAGACGGGGGAGGGAGGGGTGAGTCTGGGTCATCTGATTGGATTAGTTTCGCTCTAATTTCGGTCAAACTGAGATATACATCTCTGGATTGAAGACGCGAAATGCCAAGAGGCGATTCCTTAAGCAAGATGTCTACAAACTGCAGGCACAGAGTGCGGCTCTAACACTTTAGGGCGCGGTGGTGTAGGGGTATGTTCGGTGCCTTGCAGCCGGAGGGTTGCGGGTTCGAATCCACCTCAAGCCGCCGCGTAGGGATCCTGGGCAAGTCCTTCACTCGCAATTGCTCATGCGCTTCGGCGTGAAACTCCGATTCAGTGTACGCGCTGTTACAGTCGGGAGCGCCTCTGAGTAGAAATCTTGAAGGGGCGCTATAACAAGTGCTCATACATACATACATACATACTTGAGACATTAGTTGCTGGGTGTTGTAATTGTAATTGAAAATAACACAATTTATACAGCGTAGTTGGTATAGCAATCTACTTCTAGGACGCTTCACAAAACTGTCTACTGTCAGCGCAAATGTTAACGAGGATAGATAGTTAGATAACGTGTTAGACGCGGAAACTCTTCCAGTTGCGTGTTTGATACTTGCTTTGTTTGTTGTGTAGGTATAACAGACGGTTTTGTAGCGCCTAGGTAGGGTTGTGTTTCGAAGGAGTTCTGCGTTAGTTCGAGTGATGTAAGAGTTCGCTATAGTATATGAATACTCAGCAATACATCGCGTATCTTTCTAGCTCCTACTTCCACACGAACACGCAAACACACATACACCAACAAACTTTCCCATTCGCACACTCCTAAACGCACCACACCCACCACACCTCTCTATCTATCTATCTATCTATCTATCTATCTATCTATCTATCTATCTATCTGTCTGTCTGTCTGTCTCTCTGTGTGTCTCTCTCTCTCTGTCTCTCTGTCTCTCTGTCTCTCTCCGTCTCCGTCTCCGTCTCCGTCTCCGTCTCCGTCTCCCTCTCCGTCTCCGTCTCCCTCTCCCTCTCTCCCTCCCTCTATGTCTGTCTCTCTATTCATGTCTGTCCTTCTAATTATACATCTACGTCACGTACACGAGCGAGCCCATAAACCTAGATTCAACAAAAAGAGCCTCATCCAGGGTTGACATCTGACGCCATCTTTAGACTCGCGTTGCATTGAGCCGATTAATGACGAATACGAATGAAGAGCAGCGAATGTGTCACGCAGCCAGACAGTTAATGACAGCATTGACCAGACAGACCTAGTACTGGTCAGAGGAACGTGATCCAGCAGATTCGATTCTGGCCACACTGGTTTTATTGTCCAGATGACCGTTGAACTTGGGCTGGTCGTGGCCACTGTGGTGGATGAATTGGATGGGCCAAATCATTGTGGGCAGCTTTAATGCCGTTGGTGGAAAGGCTTTGACTGTGGCCGCCTAGGAGAACACAAGGCTTCGCATCCGTTTGCCTCTCGGGAAAAACTCCCAGTATCGTCTGTTTAAAGGGAAAAGGTTTTGGGGCAGAAGCGAACCTTAGAGGAAAAACACATAGAGTCTGAGTCGGAATTATCAACAGAAAAGAGCATGGAAGAATTGGCGGAGAAGGACAAGAAGGAGAAGGCTAAAGAAAATGAAATTTGGTAGAAGGAGAGAAAGAGGAATATGAGGAGAAGTGGGAGGTGGAGGATTACGATGAAGAGGAAGAGAAGGAAGAGAATGAAGGGAAAGGAAAACGGAGGAATAGGGAGAGGAGAAAGAAGAGGATAAATAGGAACAGGAAAAATGAGAAAGACTTAGTAAGGACCGATAGAAAGAGCGGAAGAAGCAGAAACCAAATAATGACATCGATAAAACTTCCAACAATTCATAAATTCTTAATTTCCATTACAGCGTATTAAGCACCGAACAAAGCTTTCCATCTGCTATTTATATGAATATATATATAATTATATATATATATATATATAATTATATATAACATATATATTATAAATATATATGCTTATAGAGTAGTAAGTGAGTTATCAAGTATAAGCAAGCAAGAAAGCAAATATGTTTGCAAGTATGTATGTGCATAATGTCTGCATTTAAGTGCATAATGTTCCGCATGTAATGTATTTATGTAGGCTATATGTCGGCTTACATACATGTCTGCATGTAAGCAGTGAGCCAGCAAGCAATAATTATTAAGATACGCATTAGAGAGTGACGCCGGGAGACAAGCTCATCCCCATCCCCACCCCGCAAGTTTTCCTATCCCCGCATGTCTTGTCCCCATCCCCGCCCCGTCCCCACAAGTTTTCTCCCCATCATCCTAACCCCATCCCATATCACAGTCCTCACAAAAAACGTTTTCACCAATAAAAATTTACAGAGCTATTTGCGTTGCTGATTGAATTAATAAAGCATACACAAAAACAGATTATGTGCTCATCATCATCATCATCATCATCATCATCATCATCATCATCATCATCATCATCAGCAGCAGCAGCAGCAGCAGCAGCAGCATCGTTTAACGTCCATTCCAGGATGCTGGTAAACAGCACCCGGTATTCCATGCTCGCACGGATTGAACGGTTAACCTCTACCGTCGTGCAGTAAGTCATGTTCATATTGAGCAAGATTTGACATCTGTCTAGACATCTATCTAGACATCTTTAATCGGATCGCAGCGTCTGTGAAACTCTTGGCCGTGTTCTCGGATCCATTTGTTGGCCACTGAGAAATAAAAGCAGATGTTTATAGTAAGCATATGCAGTCATCTCACATAGACAATTTGTCAACTATATATGCAAAATTGCATATATAATATGCATATTTATGTACATATATTCACTTATGAATAGAGATATGTGTATACCTACCACGCGTGGTCTAAACGTATGTATATATCCTATTTAATCTCCTTAATTTCCATTATATATATATATATATATATATATATATATATATATATATATAGAGAGAGAGAGACAGACAGACAGACAGACAGAGAGAGACAGAGAGAGACAGAGAGACAGAGAGACAGAGAGACAGAGAGAGAGACAGAGACAGAGACAGAGACAGAGAGAGACAGAGAAACAGAGAAACAGAGACAGAGAGAGACAGAGAGACAGAGAGAGACAGAGAGTCAGACAGACAGACAGACAGACTAGACAGACAGAGACGGAGACAGAGAGAGAGCGTCAAAGAACTGCGATTCTTGCCGTAAATTACTGTAGATTGGACTTTATGCAAATGACGCTGGGTCGATAAGCAGAGAGACAGGCAAGACGATCAGATTGGTAGGAGAGACACAGACAGAGACAAAGGCAGAGACAGAGACAAAGGCAGAGACAGGGACAGAGACAGAGACAGCTAAAGAGGTTTGGCTGCAGAGGGGGGAAGACAGAGTGATCAATGAGAATGATGGAGAAGGAAAGGAAAAATGGAAAGAAGAAGATGGAGATTCAGGGACAGGAAGAGAGCGACACACAGAGAGACACAGAGAGACAGAGACAGAGAGACAGAGAGAGAGAGAGACAGAAAGAGAGAGAGACAGAGAGAGACAGAGAGAGACACAGAGAGACAGAGAGAGAGGAGAGAGGAGAGAGACAGAGACAGAGACAGACAGAGAGACATAGAGACAGACAGAGAAAGAGACAGAGACATAGAGAGTGAACAGTTGAAATATGAGAACGAGACTGGAGACATAGAGATAGGAAGATAGACAGTAGAGATACTGAATAGACAGATAACAATGGAGAGCAGATTTATAGCATAGGTCGCATCATGAATGCAGCTATGCTCGCACATCAGTTTACCGATCATATATATATATATATATATATATATATATGCATGTATTTATCATATATAATTATTGTTTATCCCTTTGAATCTGTATGCATATCTGTATCTAAATATAATCGTAGACCTATCACAAATGGGAATAAATTTATTCACTAATAAGTAGTTTTTAATAAGGCCTATTTATTATATCGAAATAAATATAATAATAAATAAATAGATATATTTATAAATAAATGCGATCATACTTACATAGCACACATACATACATAGTCTACATGCATAAATACAAGCATACACACTTTCTTGTTAACTCACTGTCTTACTATTTACATGTATACATGGAAACTTATAACGTATAAACTTATACAAAGATACATACATGCACAAATGTATACATTCATACAAATATACAAAGATGCATATATATATATATATATATATATATATATATATATATATATATATATATATATATATATAGAAACATACATACTTACAAAGATACATACATGCAAAGATACATACAAAGATACAGATATCTGTTTACTCACATACTTACTACGTACATGTGAAAGAGAGCATGCGGATCGCGGTTAGCTTCCCGAAGGTGGCTTTTTTCAGATATATTTAAATCTCGGGCTAGCACGGTCCGTGCACGGGGTCCTTAAATGGCGTGGTGCCCATTCAAAAGGGCAAGTGTTTCTGAATCGTGGCTTCGAGTAATCTCCACTATTTATGTATTTATTTATTTATTTATTTATTTACCGCCATCAAAACATACCCCATTTATCGCCCAAGAGAACGGGACAGGCGGCGTGAAGCGAGTTCTCGTCCATCTGTCCATTGCTCTTGTAGTTGTACCAGAACACGGCCGAATTCTTCAAAATTAGACACATAAATTTTAATGTAAAGAAATCGAGACTTTTGAACAAAATTTGTTCAAAAGTCTCGATTTCTTTACATTAATATACCAAAAACAACCATAAAGGATATAGTTAACTGTGGATTCGTCATATTGTTTCAAGCTGGGGGCCTCCCTGCATCCTTTCGCTGCTTAATAAAGACAGCCTCATTTTCTGGGTTTTTGTCGCACTGCGATCGCCTCTGATTGGTGTAGCACTGTGAGTGGCGCTATATAAATTTGTAGATACGTAGAAAAAAGAATAGAGTCCAAAGCATTTAACGCTGGATTTTACCACGATTAATATTAAAATAGTAGCCTAACATGTTTCGGCGGTAATCTCTAATTCTTTATCAGTTAAAATTCGTGCAAAGTAATAAAATTACGAGTCGTCACATCAACAAAAATTGGGGAAAGTGTGTCTTTTTCTTAAGCCACGTGGTTTAAAACATATAGCATTAATCTTTCCAGATATTTATTTTAAATATTGCCGATTAATCGGATTGTATCCGGATTCGGCAAAAAGCAGGCCAAATATCCGGAATCGGAAATCGGCAAAATAATGGCAATCGGCATAGACATAGTTTGAACCCTCAAATCCCTGACAACTAAACGATCCATTGTCACCCAAGTAAAACATTTGGAGGAAATCTCTCCAGAAAATTTGGTAGGTAAGCCTACAAACACTCCTTGTGGTGACAAAACACTGCAGCCCCGTTAGCTACTTCGGTGAAAGCCTACGTCGTAGCGCCATTGTGCAAGAGTGAGCCCGTTCGCATATCGATCGTGAGCATAGTTGCCGAGATTTGTAACACATTGGGACCCTAGATGGCGTGGAACTCATTCAAACCGTGAAGTTATGGTGATGGATCTCTCTCGATAAATTAATTGAAAGCTGCATCGTCAAGATTATTGACAAACGCGTCCATATATAAAGGACACAGAAGCTGTGATATACAACCGGCCATTGCGTCTCTGACTTCACAGTATAGTAGTATAGTGTTTAGATACATACATGCATACATACATACATACATACATACATACATACATACATACATACATACATACATACATACATACATACATACATACATACATACATACATACATACATACATACATACATACATACATACATACATACATACATACATACATACATACATACATACACACACATTATAGACATACTTACATACACACATTACATACACGTACGTATATGCATAGATATGATACATGTAGGCCTACACATAGAAACATGCATGTATGCATACGTACATGAATACACACGTACATACATACGTACATAAAAAACATGCATGCAAACATACATACATATTTACATACAAACGTACATACATAAATACATGCATGCACGCATATATGCACACATACACGCATTACATACATGTACATTCATACATGCACACTTACGCACATTGCATACATGTACGTACATGCATACATACATAATAACATGCATATTGACTCCCTGAGATGCGAGCCATCGTGATGAATGGGAGCTTAGTGCTGTTGGGCTGAGACCTTGGAGAAGATTTAGCTGCTCTATATGGCTATTTGAGCTCTTCATTTTTCCCCTATGACTAACCATAACTTTTCCTACGCTATGTTCTCCTTGATATACAGTAACTTCTCTCATTCAACTCTTGGTTTGTATATATAAATTTTTTTTTCTTTTGAATGTATGAAGCTTGCCATGTACAGTGCTGTGCGTTTGCCAATGCTTTCCATTAAAGAATATACTTACTTACTTCACTTACTTACTTACTTCCTTCCTTCCTTCCTTACTAACTTACTTACTTACTTACTTACTACACATTATTCGTCAGTATTACATTGCTTTACATCATGCCTTTTTTAGTGTGCAGTTCTACACAAAAAGTGCAGTTCTAAACGAATTTGTGCAGCTGTAAAAGCATTTTTGTGCAGTTAAAAATAACTTTAAAAGGTCACTGTCATCCCATGGAGAATAATTTACCATGGCTTTTTAAAAAAGAGAGAAGGGGTTGTGCAGTTCTTAAAATTCCTTTAAAAGCCCTGCTTGACATGTGATTATTTTCAGTGTCTTTCTATCGGATTTCTGCCCACGACCTTTGCCAGACATTGATTTTTACCAGCGACGCTATATGTGAGCAGCGTGGTGATACCGAAGACTGCAATTTCAAAAGATAATGCGACGAGGGAGTAATCTGTTCCCGGCTTACTCGAATGGGTTTGGTCCAGAGATTGATGCGCGGAAAGACGGTTGCTCCTCCCACTTCCACTTGATTTAACTGCCCGGACAGAAATAGAACCGATCAATATTTCACGCCACACCATGATAACATTACCTATCGGGTAAGAATTACTGTAGGGCCCACCACCCAGTTTAGATGGAAAGAGTTAAGAAAATATTTAACTTTGAATAATTATCGGAAGAAAATATTTAGTTCAATTATCTACTTCTTACCAGCACATTGTAGTTATTTTAAATACAATATGATATATGGAGCTAGCAGCATTGTATGTACAGTTTAGAAGTGCAATAGTCTACAATGGAGAGCTTTATGTTACAGAACTTTATCCTACAAAACTTTATGCTACAGAATGACACAAGTGGCACGTTTAGAAATTGGCCTAAATTTCGACCACCAATTCTAATAAAATTTTAATGTATACTGACTTCATTTGACAAAATTAATGAAGCAAATATTCTAGAATTATGGATGCATGTTCCATATAATTATATGTTCCATATATATTTATATAATTATATGTATATATATATATATACACTAGGCAATAGAGTCATGTTTATTTGAAGCAATCGCATCGGCGCTGTTCTTAATTAGTTAATAAATTAACAAAGGTCTAATTATTATCTTACGTAGATCATGAATGTTGCTATCCTGTCTCCGTGCGCAAGCAGTTCCGGTGGCATATTATTTCCGTGATGGTAACGATACTTAGTCACAACACAAAAAAATAACAATTCATTTATCGATGAACAAATTACTAAATAAACAAGGAGGCTTGGATATGGATCAAACATTTGTGCCTATATTGATTGAAAGATTGATTGATTGATTGATTGAATTGTGAGGCAGCTTATGTTGTTCATCAAATAACGTGAAATGCATGAATGAATATATTAAAATGAATTAATTAATATTAATTTTCATCAGTCAGATGCTATTATACATATGTGTGTGTTCCTTCTAAAATGGCCATTTCCAATAAAATTTAATTTGTTTTAACCGATTTCAGATAGGATAACTTAAACGTCCAAATCTACCAAAATGTCACCAGACTTTCTCGTTTTCCATGGTTAAGAACATCATGTCGCCAACACAGCTTTGCCATACCCGCATCGCGTCTCGCATATAGCTTAAGCAACCGTTCTTCTTTTCAAACAAGTCTTCAGCAGTGTTCATCGCATAAGATACAGCATTAGATTCATTTTCTTAGCCTCGGCACATGCGGGGTGGTCAATCATCTCCCTCGCCGTCATTATTACATTCAATGACTAGATACTAATGAAGGCCAATCTATAAGTTGACCGACCAACCACTGTTGTATGTGAGGCTAAGAATTAAAAGGAACTGTATAAAGCCATGTAAGCTAGGCAGAGGAAGCTTCTCAATTAGAGACATTGTCCACTTACCACGTCGTAATCATAGTGTGCTTCATAGTGTCCACCGATGCCATAGTTGGACATCTGTAATGGAAAACAATATGGCACAATACAAAGTATCAAAGACAATGAAACACAATGTCGTGCTCAAGGTCCCTACACAGTAACTGTCTCAGAGGAGGCGACTCGAACTTGTACTCTCTGAGTTACAAGGCGAACGCTCTAACCAATCGGCTACTGTGTCCCCCACGAAGTTGAAACATCACAACGTAGATAATTGCTAAGCTTCGTTAATTGATTTTAACGATGGGATGACTGGTTCAACTGGTTTATACGTTGGATGCTACCTTAGGATGGTTAATGGTTAGTTGCTGTATAACGACACTGTGTCGTAACAAAGACGATTATTGTCGCCCTCCTCCTTTCTCCAGGTTTGGGACTGGTGCTAACAGGGTTACCAGCAGTGGCGGAGTTAGGAGAGTTGCAATTGCACTTTGGCTCTTATACGGTTCAGAGTTTTCAGACCATCCCTGTGGCCCTCTGGGACACATTTTGCTGGTGACGTGGAAAGCAATGGTGGTTGAAAATCAGCCATTAGAAGGAGCTACATCTAAAGGTTGATTTTCAACCATTATAATTGCGATTCTAGGACGTATCGTCCCTTGACGAATAGTCCGTTGACGAATCGTCCGTTGACGAAACGTCTGCATACCATTATTGCTCTCCTGTGGCCCAAATGTATTCTCCAACCATTATTTCTCTCCTGTGGCCCAAATGTATTCTCTGTCCATTATTTCTCTCCTGTGGCCCAAATGAATTCTCCGTCCATTATTTCTCTCCTGTGGCCCAAATGTATTCTCCGTCCATTATTTCTCTCCTGTGGCCCAAATGAATTCTTCTACCATTATTGCTCTCGTATGACCCAAATGTATTCTCCAGCCATTATTGCTCTCCTGTGACCCTAATGTATTCTCCCACAGTACCTTGTGATTACCTACCTGAAGGGCTTCTGCCGTGGGGTGAGTTGTATTGAGGTCTGTGGCGTCGGAGATTCGCCGACTCAACCGTCGAATGAGCGGATCGGATGTTTCATCATATAGCCATGCTCTAAAATATTGCCAAGTGTTGAAACTGTAAAGAAAGAAATTAATTCACCTCATTTTTTTTAATATCACGAGCCAATTCTTAAAAAATAATTTAAAAAAATTCTGGTTAACTGACTTAAAAATCATGCTACATCAGCCTCATAAGTGTAGTGTGATAAATGTGCAGGATCAGTTAACCCTTATACGGTAACCGTTTTTTGGTTACAGTTCTCGGTAACCGGGGGGTAAACAATTAACCCCAATTTATTTTCGTCAAATCTAGGGAAATGTTTAACCAATTTTGGTCATGTTTAATTTATCTGATAGACAAGGACAATTATAGACAACATTATTGAATGTAATGAGTAAGAAATCTTGAATTAAAATGACGACTCGTTCCAATATTGCTGTCTAAATCGAAAGTAGTAATAAGTTGTGAGTCAATGCCACCATGCTACCAGTTTCAGATACTATTCACTGAAGCCAAATGCTGTGTCGTAGTGTTGATTGAAATAACTAACTGCAAGCAATAACAAGCGGCTGTGCAGTGCTATAATAGTCGGTTTGGCGTGTACTCTATCGGTTTGGCGTGTACTCTATCGGTTTGGCCAGTACTCTATCGGTTTGGCCCTGTACTCTATCAGTTTGGCCCTGTACTCTATCGATTTGGCCCTGTACTCTATCGGTTTGGCCCTGTACTCTATCGGTTTGGCCTGTACTCTATCGGTTTGGTGTACTCTATCGGTTTGGCCTGTACTCTATCGGTTTGGCCCTGTACTCTATCGGTTTGGCCCTGTACTCTATCGGTTTTGGCCTGTATCTATCGGTTTGGCCTCTATCGGTTTGTACTCTATCGGTTTGGCCTGTACTTCTATCGGTTTGGCCCTGTACTCTATCGGTTTGGCCCTGTACTCTATCGGTTTGGGCCTGTACTCTATCGGTTTGGCCTGTACTCTATCGGTTTGGCCTGTACTCTATCGGTTTGGCCTGTACTCTATCCCAGGAGGAGTACGACCGCCTGCGACCACTCGGTTACCGTGACACGGACGTCTTCCTCGTCTGTTTCTCCGTCGTCGCCCCCGCCTCTTTCGAACACGCCAGGATCAAGGTACGACTAAACGGGCGCTAGATAATCATCCAGTCATTGTACTTATCTATTCATCCGTTCATGCGTGTGGTGTTCGATAGTGTAGTGGTTAGAGCGCTGGACTCTCAATCTAGAGGTCGGGGGCTCAAATTCCCGCCAGGGCAGAAATTTGGATCGAGGTTTCTGCTCCACCTGAACTGCCTAGCCAACACAAATATAATGAGTACACTGTCGGCGGGAAGATGAGACGGCGAGGGAGAGGACAGGCCACCTGCTCTCATATGTTGACATTGCTGAGGCTAAGAAAATGAAGTCGCTAACACTTCATACCCATGGCTGCCTTAGGGCTAGCTCAAGGGACTGCTCTTCTTCTTCATGCATTCATTAAGATCATTTATATAGCGCCTGCTGAAGTTATTCATCAAGAAGCGCTCTGAGCCCATCCTCTGCAAGACGCATATGTATGTATGTATGCATGGGCGGAACTCAGTTAGAGGCCTGCATACATGCATGTTTATAAGCAGACAAAAGATGTGTTGGCCTATTATGCATGCATACATAGTATTACATACATACATACAAATCAGCGGAACTCCTGTGGTTTAAAGCGGAACCATAATCGCCTTCTGTGGAACCATAGCCCCTTCAAATGGAACTGCATTATACATGTAGTCCAAAATTGTAAGTACCGATAGTTAGTTGGTGAAGCGCGGTCGGAGTTGATAAATTATTTCTGTTTAGAGCCACGGCGACTTCTCTGCCACCAGACAAATTATGTCGATAATGACTGCTACGCTAAATAATTAGGGCTGCCAACCTTCCCGGATTCGCCTGGGCAGTTCCGGTATCGGTCTTGTACGTTCCGTGTCCCGGATTAATACCAATTATTTGTCCCGGAACTTTGTGCAGATATCCACTTCAGCAAATGCTGTTCTTGCAGACCCAATAAATGACACCTGCGATCTGTGAATGTAGACCCTATAACGAATTTCTGTCGTGCTGGGCCCACAAGCCTGCCATGGTAGGTTATATATATGCCTACTAGAATATAATAAGCGTTTTGTTTTAGAAGTTGATTCTAATTTTATAAATAGGCCACTTGTCTATTGACAGGGGTGGACTGGGCCGCCGGGACACCGGGAAGATTCCCGGTGGGCCGCCAGGACCGGTGATATAATAATTTAATCAATTTAGTACAGATGATACAGGTTTTTTTACAAAAAATTGCGGCATCGGTTAACCGGTTTTTAGTTTCGGTTAACCGGTTTGTAAATTAACTGAAAAAGAGCAATGCATACTTACTTACCTACAGTGCTCCGTACAGCCAGCGGCCGCCATGTTAGATAAGAATTTACATCTTCCATTCTACTTCCGGCGTCTTCCACTGAGTTTGTTTTGATAAAATTTCTTTTAAATTTGTTAGTTAGTAATAAGTAATATTAATTAAATAAGATATGTTACGGTTATGAGTGATATAAATCCGAAACGTAAATGTAAAGGTGGTGCGGAGAAAGTAAGAGATAAGAAACTAAAGATTCTTGGTAAAGATGGAGCTAAATGCCGAAATCTAGTCGATTTATTTAAAGCCACTCCAATTCAAACTGAAGACACCAGCTCTCAACAAACACCTTCTGCAAGTAAACAACCCGACAAATTTTGCAAAAAATGTCCTGTTTGCTGCTTTTCTGTACTACATAAATACAGTTTCTATGGGCAAGCATACAAGCATCTCTTTAGTGCATATAAACTTTTATTGACTCTGTCGTCTACCCAAGTAGCTTGTGAGAGATCTTTCTCTAAATTGAAATACATTAAGAATCGCTTGCGAAGCTCATTGTCATCTACACACCTTGAAGCTTTTATGCTTATGTCAACAGAAACCGATGTTTTAAGTGAACTGAATAATGACACAATTATAGATCATGTAGCCGAAATGGCACCCGGCTTAAAGAAGTTGCTAATACTATAAACAGCAATAATACCATCACAGTGAGTCCGAATAAATTGATTTATAACTTGAGTTGACGCATTCTTAATATTTTATATATAATTATAAATTATATATGCGATTTATCGTTTTTTGTTATTGCATAATGTAATTTGTAAAGTGACCCATGACTTTGGAGGTCACTGGCCCTCGGGTATGCATGAAAAAATGCACAAAGAAAATAAAAGTCATGAAGTTAGGGCCGCTTTTTGTTTTTTTCCCGGGCCGCTTGAACTCCCCAGTCCACCCCTGTCTATTGATGACTTAATTGTAATTTTTAACGACTATTTCCAGTAGACTAAATTAGTTTGAGGCAACTTTCGTTACATCCAGTCGTATGTAGGCCTACATTATAGCAAATTGGTAATGGCATATCAAGCAACTTATGCGGGCTTCCCGGATTGGCAAAACCAAAAGTTTGCAGCCCTGTAAACAAATAAATCCATTTTTCACACGGCGTTCTCTACAACAATAATGCGAGTTTTTCGGATTTTCATTAACAATGTTTATGAACACCTGCGTCGTCTGTCCGCTTGACAGATTGTTGAAGATTTAATATGTCATACTGTATACATTCACACGCATTCTCGCTAAATTTTGGCTTGCTTTTCTGCCATTGAGCGTAAGTGAAGGTTATTGGCTTTTTAGACCATTTGACCCAATGAACCTAAAGTTAGATAAATGGTTAGGACTAGGTTAGGCCTACTCGTGATAGTGAGAATAATTGTATAATCGTTTCAGACTTAAACACAGCTGTCGCCCCACTACACATTTTGTTTCTGTTATTAAATATGGTGCTTTAAATCTCCACAGGCAATTTTTTACTGCGCAAACATCGTTATTCGTCGATTTGACTTCATAAATATAATGAACTGAATGTGCTTGTTCTGTAAACAAGATGGTAATTTCCCTCACCTCGATTAGGCTATATATCGCCCAAAAACTGCTCACACGACGTAAAGCAAGGAGTTTCCAGTAGAGAGTGACGCGGGGAGACAATCTCGTCCTCATCCCCATCCCGCACCAAGTAAGTCGTCCCCATCCCCACCCCATCCCCGCAAGGTTTGTCCCCATCCCCGCAGGTTTTCTCTTCATCCCCACCCCATCCCCGCAGGACGACATCAGATTCCCCGCAAAAGGTTTACACCAATTCAAATTTAGAAAATAATAATTGTTAGCTTACAAAACTATTTGTATTGCTGACAGCATTAGCCAGTAATTATCTTGTCGACAGTTTGCATTAACCAAGTCCTGACTATTTCTGACTAGTAGGCTTCAGGAAATAACCAAATCTTCCTATAAGTTCTCAAGTTCCTAACATCACCCGGGTTTATTGACGGCTCATTCCCCATTACCGCGGTATTACCGCGAGAGTAAACCCCATTACCGCGGTATTACCGCAATTGTTGTCCCCATTACCGCGGTATTAACGCAATTGTTGTCTCCATTACCGCGGCATTTACCGCGGTTACCACGGTTTCCCCACGGAAAAATTCCCCATGTCACTCTCTAGTTTCCAGTTCCGTGTTAAAAAGGTCCTTGAATTTGACCTAACCGTAATGGTAAGCTTCAAATTTTTAACCCGCCACCTAGAATCTAAGCGCAGGGAAGTAGGGAACTAAAGTATAGGCCTATGGGAGAGCCGCAAATTTGACCTCCAAAATTTACCCTCAGTAGAAATCCTAGTTATGAAAACTCAATATATCTGCAGACAGAAGCTGTGACTATCAGATTTCATATGTGGGAAATATCCTTTCGGTTTTAATTAGGCCTAGGA
>JACEVL010000177.1:260000-285000 GCA_020284085.1 Aporrectodea caliginosa | reverse complement strand
TTTCAGTTTAACAACACTGTGTCATAACAAAGATCATTAACGTCGCCCTCCTCCTTTATCCAGGCTTGGGACTGGCACTACCACAGGTAGGATAGTGGCGGAGTTATTAGGAGTTTTTGCAGTTCGGTGATATAGTCTTCTGTGGCATTTCTTTCGCAGACTGGAGTGAAGAGTGTCTTCGACGAAGCGATCATGGCAGCAGTGGAACCAAGGGAACCCACCACGACGACACGCAGATGTCACATCATCTGAGAACAATAGAGACGATAGCGAAACCGAAACAGAAAAACAATTAAGCAAAAAAAGAATCCGAAATTGAACCGAAATTATTTTAGAGAACAGACAGCTTTTATTATTATTTCTCATTATTATAAAATTATTATTATTATTATCAGCAGTTAGTAGTAGTTGTAGTAGTAGTTGTAGAAGTAGCAGTAGCAGTGGCAGTGGCAGTGGCAGTGGTAGTGGTAGTGGTAGTAATTATTATTATTATTATCAGCAGTAGTAGTTGTAGTAGTAGTTGTAGAAGTAGAAGTAGTAGTGGTAGTGGTAGTGGTAGTGGTAGGCCATGGTAGTGGTAGTGGTGGTGGTGGCAGTGTTATCTGTTTGTTAGCGTGCTGGATAGTCAGCCGTATATATGGACGGGGATTAAAATCCTCGCCTGACCTGAGCAGAAATTTGCTTCCAGACTTCTGCCCTACCTGTTCCCCCTAGCCAGTTAAACTATACTGAGTAGGCTACACTGACCGTACGCTCTGTTTCGTACAAACATGACAGGCGTTTATTTGTAGAAACCTTTTCACTTCGACGGCGATTAGAGACAAAACTCTTCAAAAGCCGGTGCTTATTTGCACAAAATCATTTGTTTCATTTTACCAAGTGAACCGCTAACTGCACTGCATATCTTAATAGCCAACGTTAAGGAAAAGGCAAGTAAGTGTTATGTATAATAATTATATTCTTTTATTGATAAAGACAACTCTGATTGGCACACCGCAGTCAGGTACAATGCCATAACGTTCAAATGAGGAATGGACTTTGTCATTGAACACTAGCATAGAGGACTCTAGGTATGAAGTTTTAAATGTCTTTGAGTCAAAGACATTTAAGACTTTGACTGGCAGCTCAAACGGGTGTTGTCTGGGCCTGAGATTGTAGCGTCTCTCGGCCACCGGCGGGAACAGGCCACGTATGTGTGTATGCATGCCCGTAGGCATGTAGGCAGGGATGGTCAAATTACTTGGGAAAATGTAATTGAATTACAAATTACAAATTACTTGGGAAAATGTAATTGAATTACAAATTACAAATTACTTTAGAAATTTTCTGGAAATTACAAATTACGTAATTTAAATTACATTAAATTACAAAGTACATACATAATTTGGATCTAAAAAAACCAGGCAGAAATTCAGGCAGGAAACACATGCTTTATTTCCACTGTTAATTTATATTACACTGTTTGAAAGTGTTTATTTAATTTTCCTTAAGAAGTGCAACTGTTCGAACAAGGTATCCGACAACCGGCGTTTGTTTGACCTTACAATCATGCTTGCAAAGCTATAATGAGCCTGTCCACCAGAGCAGATGAAGGAAGTGCAGCATTAAATTGTATTAATTAATTATATCTTTACAGTTGGATACCTGTGAAGCATCATTAGTTCCTTGCCTCAGTTTTGAAAGCATCTTTTTCCTTATCAACCAAGACAGTGTCAACAAACACTTCTTGAAATGAAAGAACCTGTATCACGGAGTTAGGCTGACACACTGATTACAAACTTTGTGATCAAGGAAATGCAGGCTTTGCAAATCGCTGAGCAACCGGAATTTAATAAACTTCTATGCCTAACTGGTCTCAACTCAAATGCCACAGTCATTGCCCGACGTACGTTAGGTCGACGAATAGGCTATGCAGTCGAGAACGGATTGAAAGCAATAGAAGAAGATTAATTTATTATTATCTGAACAACGATTTGTCTGCACGACTGCAGATGTGTGGTTTACAAAGCATAGAACGTATACATGGAAGCAACTTGTCACAGGATCGTTGAGCGACGCTCAGTTGCCTTAGCAAGCAGACATTTTCTTGGATCACATAGGCCTACTCATGATGGAGTAGCGCAACTGATATTATGTGATACATAAAGAGTTCGGTCTGAGACATGACAAAATTGTTGCTACTATTTCTGACAATTGCTCCAATATTGTGAAAGCATTCAAATTTCAAAGATATCAATGTTGCTATTGTTCATTTCAGAGATACTGTAGCCTAGTGATGATAATGAAGACGAGGATAAGGAAAAGATGCTTTCAAAACTGTTTTGGTTCTAGTTTTCTTTTCAAAGTAATTTGATTTTCAGGATGTAGGCCTAATTTGAAATTAAAAATTACACGAAAAAATGTAATTCAATTACAAATTACAAATTACATTGATGCAGAGCAACAAATTACAAATTACCAATTACAATTGTAATTTGAATTACGTAATTTCAATTACATCAATTAAATTACTGCCCATCCCTGCATGTAGGTATAGTATGTATATATGTAGGCCTACGCGTGCATAAATGTATTTAGGGCCTATTGTTGTAGGCCTGTTCTACGAAAGTATAATTGTATGTACTTATACGTGCGCACACACGTACGTTTGTATGTAGCCTACGTATGTGCGTATGTGCATATGTAACTAAGGCATTTATATTAATACGCCATAATGTATATGTGTACGCGCCAGCAGCTAGCCAAAACTGACCTAGTTCCCGTTGTTTGTCATCTCATCCTCTGTCCGGGACCTTGGTGTTAGCCTACTCTGCTCTTAGGGCAGTATCCCGTTCTCTGTTCCCTAATGCTGCCGCAACGCTTGTCCACTCCTTCGTGGTTTCTCCTCTGGACTACAGCCTGTAGTGCTATGTGTACGGCATTGCTTCGATCGGGTGCTGCGTATATTATATACGGCGGCGCGCCTTACCATCCGTATCCCAAGGTTCGACCATGTTTCTGAATGCATGCGTGTCGTCATGCATTGGTTCCCTTTCCCACGGCGGATCACTTACCGTACGACGAAACGGGAGCTATATAATCATCCATTCATTTTGCTTATCTATTGATCCATTCATTCGTTTATTTTGGTAACCAAAAATTACAAGTAACAATTACACTGATATGGCTCTACTTGATTAAGGTCACACAGGAGACCCAGCGATATATGAAAGTCCCTAATTGTGCCTGTCTTCTCTGATTAATTATTATTGTTCCATTCATGCTTTCATTCAGAACATTTATATAGCGCCTGCTAAGATATTCATCAAGAAGCGCTCCCAGCCCAGCCCTTGCCAGACGCATAATGTAGTCCTATATAGGCTACAGTGTGTAGCCTATGCATGGGCGGAGCTCAATTAGAGGCTCGCATACATACATATCGGTGTTGTTCAGTGTTGTTCAGTAACTGAAATACATGTAATTGAACTACGTAATAATGTTTGAATTGCAAGATCTTTAATTGCAATATAATTGAATACATCCATCCTTCCTTCCATCGATCCATCCATGTAGGCATCGCCGATCGTCTCTACCTTATACACGTCGTAGAAATCGATGATCGAATCGAACATTGTGTACAGGTCGTTCAACATGTCGACCACCTGTTCAGAGGTATACATCAGTCAACATCTTCATTGTTCTACTCACTGGTGTAGGCCCTAATAGTCTAAGATCTCAATTACTTTAACTTCATGTATTGTATTGTATCTAAAGATTTACAGGGATGGGCAGTAATTTAATTGATGTAATTGAAATTACGTAATTTGAATTACCATTGTAATTGGTAATTTGTAATTTGTTGCTCTGGATCAATATAATTTGTGATTTGTAATTGAATTACATTTTTTCGTGTAATTTGTAATTTGTAATTTCAAATTACATCTGTAAAATCAATTACTTTTAAAAGAAATCTAGAACCAGAGTCTCCACAACCAGAGCAGTTTTGAAAGCATCTTTTCCTTATCTTGATCACCATCACTATAGTAGGCTATCTCTGGAATGACCGATAGCAACACTGAACTCTTTCAATGCTTTCACAAAATTTGAGCCATTGTCAGAAATGGTAGCAGCAATTTTGTCAAGTATTAGCCTACATTTTTGCTACTCCAACAAAACATCTGCTTGCTACTATCGGGAAAAAATAGGGCAAGTCAAAGGGTTAAGGCAACTGAGATCGCTTAAAATGTATTATGTAGATGCATCGATCCAGTGAGAAGTTACTCCCATATAGCCTAACGTCTACATGTATGTTTTGTAGACCACACATAGATAACTATTTATACAATTTATGCTGCCCTTCCTTCATCTGCACTATCTACCAGATAGACTCATTATAGTTTTGCAAGCATGATTGAACGAGAGTTTGTACAACATTCTTATAATCACTACTGTGAGGATCCACAGAAAGATACATTTCTTGAACTATTTGAAAAGCACCTTTTAAGTTACTGTACTAGAAGAGAGAAAACGATCAGTTAAAGGTTCGTTGTTGTTGATGAATGAATGATTGCTTTGTTAGTTAAGATCTTAGCTTCTGTTTAGTTTATCAATAAAACTCTCTAAAAATGTCTGAGACTCATTTAGACACAGGCCCGTCGGAAGAAGGAGAGTTGAGGCTAAGGACAACTGACCCCCTCTGCACCACGGCCTTGTTCGAGATAATGATGTCTAAATTGTCAGACATAGCCACCAGCCAAGCGACCTTATTATTACGACCAAAGCTGCTTTCACTGCCCAATTGGCAGAAATCTCTAGCAATCAATCTGAACTATCGCAGAACCAACACTCCAACAGGGATTAGTTGAAAGGATGCTAGATGTTGAGGAGTTCGTTTTAGATAGAGAAAAGGTAGATCTAGAATGACCGGACCATGACTTCTGCTCCCTATAGGAGGAGAAGTTGTGACCTCCAAAGGCACCGAGTTGAAACATGACAGGCGTTTAGCCTATTTGTAGAAACCTTTTAACTTTCGACGACGATTACAGACAAAACTGTGCAAAAGCCGGTGCTTATTTGAACAAAATCATTTGTTTCATTTTACCAAGAGAACCGCCAACTGCACTGCATATCTTAATCGCCAACGTTAAGGAAAAGGCAAGTAAGTGTTATGTATGTGAGTTGTATAATAATTATATTCGTTTATTGAGAAAGACAACTCTGATTGGCACACCGCAGTCAGGTATCGAATGTCATAGAGTCAATTTCCTTAATGCCATAATTTAGAGAAATAACATTTGTTTAGTTTTACTCATTGCGCAGTTGACCATAACGTTCGAATGAGGAATGGACATTGTCATTGAACACTAGCATAGAGGACTCTATAAGTATGAAGTTTTAAATGTCTTTGAGTCAAAGACATTTAAGACTTTGACTGGCAGCTCAAACGGGTGTTGTCTGGGCCTGAGATTGTAGCATCTCTCGGCCACCGGCGGGAACAGGCCACGTAAGTGTGTATGCATTTATATAGCGCCTGCTAAGATATTCATCAAGAAGCGCTCCCAGCCCAGCCCTTGCCAGACGCATAATGTAGTCCTATATAGGCTACAGTGTGTAGCCTATGCATGGGCGGAGCTCAATTAGAGGCTCGCATACATACATATCGGTGTTGTTCAGTGTTGTTCAGTAACTGAAATACATGTAATTGAACTACGTAATAATGTTTGAATTGCAAGATCTTTAATTGCAATATAATTGAATACATCCATCCTTCCTTCCATCGATCCATCCATGTAGGCATCGCCGATCGTCTCTACCTTATACACGTCGTAGAAATCGATGATCGAATCGAACATTGTGTACAGGTCGTTCAACATGTCGACCACCTGTTCAGAGGTATACATCAGTCAACATCTTCATTGTTCTACTCACTGGTGTAGGCCCTAATAGTCTAAGATCTCAATTACTTTAACTTCATGTATTGTATTGTATCTAAAGATTTACAGGTATGGGCAGTAATTTAATTGATGTAATTGAAATTACGTAATTTGAATTACCATTGTAATTGGTAATTTGTAATTTGTTGCTCTGGATCAATATAATTTGTGATTTGTAATTGAATTACATTTTTTCGTGTAATTTGTAATTTGTAATTTCAAATTACATCTGTAAAATCAATTACTTTTAAAAGAAATCTAGAACCAGAGTCTCCACAACCAGAGCAGTTTTGAAAGCATCTTTTCCTTATCTTGATCACCATCACTATAGTAGGCTATCTCTGGAATGACCGATAGCAACACTGAACTCTTTCAATGCTTTCACAAAAGTTGAGCCATTGTCAGAAATGGTAGCAGCAATTTTGTCAAGTATTAGCCTACATTTTTGCTACTCCAACAAAACATCTGCTTGCTACTATCGGGAAAAAATAGGGCAAGTCAAAGGGTTAAGGCAACTGAGATCGCTTAAAATGTATTATGTAGATGCATCGATCCAGTGAGAAGTCACTCCCATATAGCCTAACGTACTAATGTAATTTGTGTCAGAAAGCCTTTGCTTCGACGTCTGCTCTGAAATACCATTCAAAAACCCACACCCGAGAAAAACCATACGACTGCAATTTATGTAACAAAGCATTTACGCGAAAATCTGCTCTCAAAATCCATATGAAAACACACGATGAGGGGAGAGTCATGCAAGTGTCAATTTTGTGACAAAACTTTCACACTTGGGGTTGATCTTGATTGTCATATGAAAACCCAATCGGAATAAAAATTATGTGGGAGTGAATTATGTCAAAATATTGAGTGAATTATGACACAGAGATGGCTTGGAAGTACTTCACATGAAAGGTTAGCGCAGTCACAATGACAAATGATGAAGCAGTCTTATTAACAACAGACTTTATGCAAAATCTTTCATCTAGGCAGAGCATGGAGTCAAGTCAAGATAAAAAGCAACATCGTGGAGGTCATTCAACATTTAATGCTGACATAGAATGTTTTATTATGAGAACCTACTGTTGTGGAATGTGTGATGAAATGTTTGAAACTGAACGAGAGTTTGTACAACATTCTTATAATCACTACTGTGAGGATCCACAGAAAGATACATTTCTTGAACTATTTGAAAAGCACCTTTTAAGTTACTGTACTAGAAGAGAGAAAACGATCAGTTAAAGGTTCGTTGTTGTTGATGAATGAATGATTGCTTTGTTAGTTAAGATCTTAGCTTCTGTTTAGTTTATCAATAAAACTCTCTAAAAATGTCTGAGACTCATTTAGACACAGGCCCGTCGGAAGAAGGAGAGTTGAGGCTAAGGACAACTGACCCCCTCTGCACCACGGCCTTGTTCGAGATAATGATGTCTAAATTGTCAGACATAGCCACCAGCCAAGCGACCTTATTATTACGACCAAAGCTGCTTTCACTGCCCAATTGGCAGAAATCTCTAGCAATCAATCTGAACTATCGCAGAACCAACACTCCAACAGGGATTAGTTGAAAGGATGCTAGATGTTGAGGAGTTCGTTTTAGATAGAGAAAAGGTAGATCTAGAATGACCGGACCATGACTTCTGCTCCCTATAGGAGGAGAAGTTGTGACCTCCAAAGGCACCGAGTTGAAACATGACAGGCGTTTAGCCTATTTGTAGAAACCTTTTAACTTTCGACGACGATTACAGACAAAACTGTGCAAAAGCCGGTGCTTATTTGAACAAAATCATTTGTTTCATTTTACCAAGAGAACCGCCAACTGCACTGCATATCTTAATCGCCAACGTTAAGGAAAAGGCAAGTAAGTGTTATGTATGTGAGTTGTATAATAATTATATTCGTTTATTGAGAAAGACAACTCTGATTGGCACACCGCAGTCAGGTATCGAATGTCATAGAGTCAATTTCCTTAATGCCATAATTTAGAGAAATAACATTTGTTTAGTTTTACTCATTGCGCAGTTGACCATAACGTTCGAATGAGGAATGGACATTGTCATTGAACACTAGCATAGAGGACTCTATAAGTATGAAGTTTTAAATGTCTTTGAGTCAAAGACATTTAAGACTTTGACTGGCAGCTCAAACGGGTGTTGTCTGGGCCTGAGATTGTAGCATCTCTCGGCCACCGGCGGGAACAGGCCACGTAAGTGTGTATGCATGCCCGTAGGCATGTGTAGGTATGTATAATATATGTACATCCCAGCCCAGCCCTTGCCAGACGCATAATGTAGTCCTATATAGGCTACAGTGTGTAGCCTATGCATGGGCGGAGCTCAATTAGAGGCTCGCATACATACATATCGGTGTTGTTCAGTGTTGTTCAGTAACTGAAATACATGTAATTGAACTACGTAATAATGTTTGAATTGCAAGATCTTTAATTGCAATATAATTGAATACATCCATCCTTCCTTCCATCGATCCATCCATGTAGGCATCGCCGATCGTCTCTACCTTATACACGTCGTAGAAATCGATGATCGAATCGAACATTGTGTACAGGTCGTTCAACATGTCGACCACCTGTTCAGAGGTATACATCAGTCAACATCTTCATTGTTCTACTCACTGGTGTAGGCCCTAATAGTCTAAGATCTCAATTACTTTAACTTCATGTATTGTATTGTATCTAAAGATTTACAGGTATGGGCAGTAATTTAATTGATGTAATTGAAATTACGTAATTTGAATTACCATTGTAATTGGTAATTTGTAATTTGTTGCTCTGGATCAATATAATTTGTGATTTGTAATTGAATTACATTTTTTCGTGTAATTTGTAATTTGTAATTTCAAATTACATCTGTAAAATCAATTACTTTTAAAAGAAATCTAGAACCAGAGTCTCCACAACCAGAGCAGTTTTGAAAGCATCTTTTCCTTATCTTGATCACCATCACTATAGTAGGCTATCTCTGGAATGACCGATAGCAACACTGAACTCTTTCAATGCTTTCACAAAAGTTGAGCCATTGTCAGAAATGGTAGCAGCAATTTTGTCAAGTATTAGCCTACATTTTTGCTACTCCAACAATGCATCGATCCAGTGAGAAGTCACTCCCATATAGCCTAACGTACTAATGTAATTTGTGTCAGAAAGCCTTTGCTTCGACGTCTGCTCTGAAATACCATTCAAAAACCCACACCCGAGAAAAACCATACGACTGCAATTTATGTAACAAAGCATTTACGCGAAAATCTACTCTCAAAATCCATATGAAAACACACGATGAGGGAGAGTCATGCAAGTGTCAATTATGTGACAAAACTTTCACACTTGGGGTTGATCTTGATTGTCATATGAAAACCCAATCGGAATAAAAATTATGTGGGAGTGAATTATGTCAAAATATTGAGTGAATTATGACACAGAGATGGCTTGGAAGTACTTCACATGAAAGGTTAGCGCAGTCACAATGACAAATGATGAAGCAGTCTTATTAACAACAGACTTTATGCAAAATCTTTCATCTAGGCAGAGCATGGAGTCAAGTCAAGATAAAAAGCAACATCGTGGAGGTCATTCAACATTTAATGCTGACATAGCATGTTTTATTATGAGAACCTACTGTTGTGGAATGTGTGATGAAATGTTTGAAACTGAACGAGAGTTTGTACAACATTCTTATAATCACTACTGTGAGGATCCACAGAAAGTTACATTTCTTGAACTATTTGAAAAGCACCTTTTAAGTTACTGTACTAGAAGAGAGAAAACGATCAGTTAAAGGTTCGTTGTTGTTGATGAATGAATGATTGCTTTGTTAGTTAAGATCTTAGCTTCTGTTTAGTTTATCAATAAAACTCTCTAAAAATGTCTGAGACTCATTTAGACACAGGCCCGTCGGAAGAAGGAGAGTTGAGGCTAAGGACAACTGACCCCCTCTGCACCACGGCCTTGTTCGAGATAATGATGTCTAAATTGTCAGACATAGCCACCAGCCAAGCGACCTTATTATTACGACCAAAGCTGCTTTCACTGCCCAATTGGCAGAAATCTCTAGCAATCAATCTGAACTATCGCAGAACCAACACTCCAACAGGGATTAGTTGAAAGGATGCTAGATGTTGAGGAGTTCGTTTTAGATAGAGAAAAGGTAGATCTAGAATGACCGGACCATGACTTCTGCTCCCTATAGGAGGAGAAGTTGTGACCTCCAAAGGCACCGAGTTGAAACATGACAGGCGTTTAGCCTATTTGTAGAAACCTTTTAACTTTCGACGACGATTACAGACAAAACTGTGCAAAAGCCGGTGCTTATTTGAACAAAATCATTTGTTTCATTTTACCAAGAGAACCGCCAACTGCACTGCATATCTTAATCGCCAACGTTAAGGAAAAGGCAAGTAAGTGTTATGTATGTGAGTTGTGAGTGAGTGAGTCCTCAGTTTAACGGCAGCTTATGACAACATAGGCCGTTGCCGCCGACAAAGATTATTTTGGGCATATTACAGCTCTATAATAATTATATTCTTTTATTGAGAAAGACAACTCTGATTGGCACACCGCAGTCAGGTATCGAATGTCATAGAGTTTAGAGAAATAACATTTGTTTAGTTTTACTCATTGCGCAGTTGACCATAACGTTCGAATGAGGAATGGACATTGTCATTGAACACTAGCATAGAGGACTCTATAAGTATGAAGTTTTAAATGTCTTTGAGTCAAAGACATTTAAGACTTTGACTGGCAGCTCAAACGGGTGTTGTCTGGGCCTGAGATTGTAGCATCTCTCGGCCACCGGCGGGAACAGGCCACGTAAGTGTGTATGCATGCCCGTAGGCATGTGTAGGTATGTATAATATATGTACGCGTCCATAAATGTATTTAGGACCTATTGTTGTAGGCCTGTTCTACGAAAGTATAATTGTATGTACTTATACGTGTGCGCACACGTACGTTTGTATGTAGCCTACGTATGTGCGTATGTGCATATGTAACTAAGGCATTTATTAATACGCCATAATGTATATGTGTACGCGCCAGCAGCTAGCCAAAACTGACCTAGTTCCCGTTGTTTGTCATCTCATCCTCTGTCCGGGACCTTGGTGTTAGCCTACTCTGCTCTTAGGGCAGTATCCCGTTCTCTGTTCCCTAATGCTGCCGCAACGCTTGTCCACTCCTTCGTGGTTTCTCCTCTGGACTACAGCCTGTAGTGCTATGTGTACGGCATTGCTTCGATCGGGTGCTGCGTATATTATATACGGCGGCGCGCCTTACCATCCGTATCCCAAGGTTCGACCATGTTTCTGAATGCATGCGTGTCGTCATGCATTGGTTCCCTTTCCCACGGCGGATCACTTACCGTACGACGAAACGGGAGCTATATAATCATCCATTCATTTTGCTTATCTATTGATCCATTCATTCGTTTATTTGGTAACCAAAAATTACAAGTAACAATTACACTGATATGGCTCTACTTAATTAAGGTCACACAGGAGACCCAGCGATATATGAAAGTCCCTAATTGTGCCTGTCTTCTCTGATTAATTATTATTGTTCCATTCATGCTTTCATTCAGAACATTTATATAGCGCCTGCTAGGATATTCATCAAGAAGCGCTCCCAGCCCAGCCCTTGCCAGACATATGTAAGCCTATATAGGCTACAGTGTGTAGCCTATGCATGGGCGGAGCTCAATTAGAGGATGACAATCATGTTTTCGTGCATGAAATGCGCGTGGAAAGAAAACGAATTGAGATTTAGCGTCAGACTTAGCGTCAGACTCAGCGTGTAGATTCATCCAACTTCTAGTTGCGCCATTTTGTTTTCAGTTAGCGCCATTTTGTTCAGCTTGGCGTGAGCACAATTTAAAAGATCTCTTACATTGTGGCGTGAGGAAGATTCATTTTTTGTTGTCATTGTTATGCTGATTTAAGTGAGTTATTCTTTTCTGTCATTAATTTACCATTACCTTTTAAGTGTGGATCGAACACTCCAATTAGTCGCTCTAGCACAAAACGTCGGCAATACTTAAGAAGAACTCACACTGAATGACAATCATGTTTTCGTGCATGAATTGCTAATTTGCTTCTAACTCGGTGATGATCACTAGCACCAATAACCTTTGATTCTCTGGCATTTTCTTATAAGTTTCTTTATGACTGTTTCCCATAATAGTCAACTAGTCATCATGACATACAATTGAATGAGGTTGATATTAATAAACTCTAGGAATTTCTTATCTGTTTATTTCTGTCCATCCCATTAAGCAGTTCAGTATGGCAACTGAAGTCACGGATATTAATTTTAATTTTTAAACCTTTCACGAAGTTCACAAAGCCCATTGCCAGTATTCTTATAGGGTCCTATAATAGGGAGATGGTACTCCATAGCAAAGTCGAATAAAAATTGTATTTCAACCCATTTCAGCTTCTAACATATACCACAGTTATGTAGAGAAGCCAGAAATGACTAGTTTAATTGTGTCTTATACTCTGTTGAAGATGTGGACATGCCAGCAGGAAATAATAACAAAGAACAACAATTCAACTGTGAATTTTGTGACAGAACATTTGCACAATGTTATAATCTCAAAATCCACTTAAGAACTCACACTAGAGACAAACCGTACAAGTGTAGTTTATGTCAGAGAGCTTTTGCTTTAAAAGGTATGCTGAAATGCCATGCAAGAACCCATACCATTGAAAAACCATACAAGTGCAATTTTTGCCATAAAGCACATGCAACGAAGAGTCAGCTGAAATACCACAGAAGAATCCACACTGGAGAAAAACCTTACAGGTGTACTTTATGTCAGAAAGCATTTACATCGACAAATGGTCTGAATTACCATGCAAAAACCCACACTGGAGAAAAACCTTATAAGTGTCAACTCTGTAGCAGAACATTTGCAACGGTGAGTACTTTGAAAGACCATGTAACAACCCACACTGGCGAAAAACCACACATGTGCAATTTATGTCACAAAGTATTTACACAGTCAAGTCCTCTGAAAAAGCATATAAGAACCCACACTGGAGAAAAACCATACATATGCATTACATGCCAAAAAACCTTTGCAACAAAGAATCATCTAAATTATCATACAAAAGCCCACACTGGAGAAAAACCATACAAGTGCAACTTTTGCCATAAAGCATTTATAAAGAAGAGTGAGCTGGAATACCACAGAAGAATCCACACTGGAGAAAAACCGTACCAATGTAATTTATGTCAAAAAGCCTTTGTATCAAAGGCTCATCTGAATTGCCATGTAAAAATCCACACTGGAGAAAAACCATACAAGTGCAATTTTTGTCAGAAAACATTAGCTTCGACGACTGCTCTGAATTACCATGGAAAAACTCACACTGGAGAAAAACCGTACAAGTGTAGTTTTTGTCAGAAAGCCTTTGCATCGCAATATCCCCTTAAATGCCATGCAAGAACCCACACTGGAGAAAAACCTTATAAATGCCAACTCTGTCGCAGAACATTTGCACAGGCGAATACTTTGAAAACCCACATACGAACCCACACTGGAGAAAAACCACACAAGTGCAATTTATGTTGCAAAGTATTTGCACAGGCAGGTTCGCTGAAAAACCATATAAGAACCCACACTGGAGAAAAACCATACATATGCATTTCATGTAACAAGACCTTTGCCACGAAGAAACATCTGAATTACCATACAAAAACCCACACCGTAGAAAAACCACACAAGTGCAATTTTTGCCATAAAGCATATTCAGCAAAGAGCGCGCTGGAATACCACAGAAGAATCCACACTGGAGAAAAACCGTACAAGTGTAATTTGTGTCAGAAAGCCTTTGCTTCGACAACTGCTCTGAATTACCATGCCAAAACCCACACTGGAGAAAAACCATACAAGTGCAATTTTTGCCATAAAGCATATACACAAAGAGTTAATCTCAAAATCCATATGAAAACACACGTTGGGGCAGAGCCATACAAGTGTGAATTATGTGACAAAACTTTCACACTTAGGGTTGATCTTGATTATCATACGAAAACCCACTCTGAAGAAAAATTATGTAGGAGTGAATTATGCCAAAACATTGAGTCAAGCATGACACAGAGAAGGCTTGGAAGTACTTCACATAAAAGGTTCAGCATATTATGTACACACAGTGACAGTGACAAATGATGAAGCAGTCTTATTAACAACAGAAAGTATGCAAAATCTTTCATCTAGGCAGAGCATGGAGTCAAGTCAAGATAAAATGCAACATCATGGAGGTCATTCAACATTTAATGCTGACATAGATTGTTTCATTATGAGACCATACGGTTGTGGAATGTGTGATGAAATGTTTGAAACTGAACGAGAGTTTGTACAACATTGTTATAATCACTACTGTGAGGATCCACAGAAAGATACATTTCTTGAACTATTTGAAAAGCACCTTTTAAGTTACTGTACTAGAAGAGAGAAAACGATCAGTTAAAAGTTCCTACTTTCAATTTGTTAATTTTACAGCAACTATGCCATTGAAAATTGCCACATGGTTACTACCATGCATATGACATGAGTTTCCTGCTCGACAAGGACATCTATGTTGATTTTTGCTGTGCGTTTAGTTTGTCCAAAGTTTTTCGCTATCTGAATTTTCTTTAGATTTCGGGTTTGTTCTTGCGTCTAACACATATTTGACTAGATTTTAAGTTTTTCAATTGCTTAACTGAAAATGACATATAATGAAAGATTTTAGGTTGTTCAATGCCAAAAAGGTAGTTTGAAGGATTCGTCAATGCTTTCTTCAGTTGATATGAGACCTGTTTTCAACTGTCTGTGTGTTAACTATGTGTTTGGGAAATTTTAAACTTTGAGTTATTTGTTGTATACGCAGTAGGCTATTTCGCAGTAGAAGTGCCTCTGTCTTTTTCTTCCCTCTGCCAACGGATTCGTTCTCTCCTGGACCAGGGTTTCCTGTGTGGATGCGTACTTTCTTCATGATAGCCAGCATGTTGTTGAATATGTTGGAACGCCTGAAATATCGAGAAACAAGTCACGGTCCAGGCATGATCAGAATAGAAACAAAATAGAAAAGGCTTAGGAAAGTACAAAATTGCATGTATCCTCTGTGTGACTATTACTGATGAGAAATTATTATTATTAAACCATGTTTGACAACCTGACTCAGAAATGCTTCTTGCGTCTAACACATATTGAAATGCTTCCTTGCCCGGATGCTATAGGCCTACAAATAAATAATGTTTTCCCTAGATCAGTCTACTTAAGCTCTTCATTTTCCCTCTATGACTAGGCCTATAGCCCTAACTCTTCCTCCCTTAGTAGACCTGGGAGTCGACCCCAATAAGTCGACCCCAGTCAACTTGGTCATCCCAAGTCGAGTCGAGTCGTTTATGCTTAGCGCAACTGACCCCAAGTCGAATTTGTACAGAAAAGTCACCTCAAGTTGTTTTCTACACAAGTCGACTTAAACCGACTTGGGACACAAACAAATCTAAATTTATCTCGCCACACTAATGATCGTGAGGCCACGGCGGCGCTTAAGCAGTTTAATAGTGTTTTTAGAGTGAACAAGCGTTTTTATGACCTATAGTGTGTTAGGGTTGTGTCATGACAATACACCTGTAGGCATACATATGTATAAACATGGTCTAGTTGAGCGGGTGGTCAGCGCCGCTTGTCTTATGTAGGCTAAACATTGACTGAATATAGCTTCATGAGGAGGTGCTAATAGCGTGGGAAAGGTTAGAAATTGCTGATTACAGTGGATTTGAATAATGCAGTTGTCTTAATACAGTAGATAGAGATGTATATTGCGAGTGAAGTGTTAAGAAATATAGTTGATTAATGTTGACGATGTAGGCCTACATTGAATTGAAGAGTTGAAGATTAAAGTTGATTTTCATCTCATTTGAAAGAGTAAGAAGAAATATTCAAAAACGCAGAACGGTACTGCGATATTATTTTGTATTATTGACGCCGGTTGCGGCGGTTGGGCTAAGCAGTTACTTAGGCCTACTTATTTTTATCGGTGTCGATTTATCTATATCATGAGTTATTATATGTTAAAGCGTCACACGTACGTTTCATAAAACTGGTGAATCAACATGTTAATATAAATGTTAGCACGTCTGCCTTTATCAAGAGCTGAACGCGCACAAATCAACGATCTTTTAGTCGTCAGTGAACTCGACCCAAAGAAATCTGGATCTCATAATAATCAATCGATCGTTTGCGCTACTTTGGTGCACTGCATTAGTCGTTTGCAGACGGGAAAACTGTTGTATTAGACAATGATCGACTTTATTGTCGGTGAGTGGTAGTACTATGGGATGATATGCATGCGTTGCTATTTGAATGACGTTAGTGGCCAAATAATTATGACAACAGAATTAAAATGTGTCATTATAACACGCCATTCGGTACAACCAGTCCGCGATCCGCTATAGATTCTTCTGTTAACCCATTAGTGCATTACAAAACTGTTCAAGCACAAGCACAAGCAGCCTAAAATAGGCCTAATAGGCAATTTTATTCATCAGGTGCTGAGATCTCATTACTCATTAGCATAAGAAATTATAATGCTTGCCAGGCATATTGGTATGCCATTTTGTATTATTAGCCGTACGTAGGCCTAATCGTAATTACCATGTCAGAAGTCGACTTTAAGTCGGAAGTTGGTTGTTTTTCTGCCAAGTCAGGCCAAGTCGTTTTGACTCCAAGTTGTCGACTTCAAGTCGACCTCAAGTCACTTTAGGGTCAAGTGGGGTCAGATTGGCTGACCAAAGTGACTCCCAGGCCTATCCCTTAGGTTCCCTTGATATACATTAACTTCTCCCATTCAATTCTTTGCTTGTATATAAAAATTTGTTTGTTTGTTTGAATGTATTAATCTTGCCATGTAGCCTACAGTGCTGTGGGTTTGCTAGTACTTCTCAATCAAGAATATTCTCACTTACTTACTTACTTATTAACTTTACCTTAATTTACTTTACCGACGAGTTACCGTACCTTGCCTTTCCTTACTTGAACCTGCCTTATTTTGCCTGGACGCTCTAGGCATGGGAGCCTCGGGGAAGTAAAAGCGTCTCCAGACAGCGGATATTATAAATATATGGACTAGAGCCCTGCCAGTATCTTAGAACGGGTCGAGAAGGGAAGATCATTCCAAGAGGAAGGGCCCACAACAGTGAGATCACGGTGTTGTGTCATAGCAGTACTTTCCCGAGGAAGCTTTGTAATGTAACTAAGTCTAACTCAGTCTATTGTATTGTAAAAGAATTAATCCAAGATTATTTTTTGATTGCGTATTCACGTGATATCTAACCCAGTTCCATTCTAATGGAAACGAATAGAGACTTGCCCAATTCAACTCTCACCTAGCCTGATAAAACCTAATAAAATCTACCACACTTGAACTCCGCAACAGTGTTCAGTATACAGTAAACACGTTTGATATTGTTGACGGATTTTAATATCAAATACATATATCATTTTCATTTGGTGTTTTCTTCCTTCCGAAGTAGGCATGTACAGAAGCGCTAGCACGACCGTAGGCCTACCACAGATTACATATTTATAAGCAGACAACGGATGTGTATTATGCATGCACACATACATACAAATCAGCGGAACTCCTGTCGCTTAAAGCGGAACCATAATCGCCCTCTGCGGAACAATAGCCCCTTCAAACGGAACTGAATTATAGGCATTAGGCTACATATAGTCCAACACTGTAGGCCTAAGTAGTTTGTTGGTGAAGCGCGGTCGGAGTTGATAAATTATTTGTTAAGAGCCACGGTGAGTTCTCTGCCACCAGACAAATTATGTCGATAATGACTTTGCTACGCTAAACAATAATTATTAGGGCTGCCAACCGTCCCGGATTCGACTGGACAGTCCCGGTATCGGCCTATGTGCGTCCCGTGTCCAGGATTGATACGGTACCAATATGTCCCTGAACTCGGTGTAGATAGGCTATCCACTTTGTATCGTAATCGTAAACTCGAAACTTCTACAGCGCCCACGAAAGCGAAGTCGCGGGACCCACCTTATTCACAGGCGCTTCAGCAAATGCTGTTCTTGCAGGCCCAATAAATGATATCTGCGATCTGTGCATGCAGGCTTACAATGAATTTCGCTCGTACTGGGTCCATAAGTATGGTAGGTTATTAGAATTTAATGAGCGTTTTGACCTTGATCAGTTAATTCTAATTTTATGTAAAGGCTTTTGATGATTTGGTTGTAATTTTTAACGACTATTTCCAGTACACTATATATGGATTCCAAATTAGGCTGACGCAACATTCGTAAGGCCTACACATGCAGTCTCGTGGACAAGAGAAATTGGTAATGATATAGGCCTTTCGAATGACTATAGGCCTACGGGCTTCCAGGATTGGTAAATTCAAAATTTGCCAGCTCTGTAAACAAATGAATGCATTTTTCACTTTTTCCTGAATGTTTGTACACATATGTGCGTATGCATAAATGCATTTATTGATGTTGGCCCTTTCTATGAAATTATGTAGGCCTATGTACGTAAGTACGCACACTCGTACGTACGTACGTATGTACGTACGTGTGTAACTAAGGCATTTATAAATACGCCATAATGTACACGTGTACACGCGCCAGCAGCTATCCAAAACTGATCTGGTAGCCCTAACCCTGGAGTTCCCGCAGTATGTCATCTCATCCTCTGTCCGAGACCTTAGTGTTACTCTGGACCAAGAACTCACCCTCACAACAAACATCCATCCACCTGTTCTGCCGCGAAAGTTACTACCGGTACCAGCTGAGCATAGGTCGGCATCTCGTAACCTGTTCCCTAATGCTGCCACAACTCTTGTCCACTGCTTGGTGGTTTCTCCTCTTGACTACTGTAGTGCCATAGATACGACAGGCTTCCTGTAAGCCGGATTGAGAGCCTTGATTGGGTGTTGCGTGTACGACGGCGAGCCTTATTAGCCGTAAGCAAACGTTCGACCATGTTTCTGAATATATTCCTCTCTCAACTTAAAATGGCCCTATTTGGCTGCGCTGGGGTATGGGAGCGCCGCTGACTAGTTCCCATGAAGAGGCGCTATGCAAATAAAAGTAATGAATGAATGAATGAATGAACATAAGGGACGTCCTGCATTGGCTCCCCTTCCTACAGTGGATAACTTACCGGTTTTCTGCATTGGTATGGCGCTGCATTGAATGTTCGAATCCCCCATACCTACTCGGAATTTTGACGATCCACCTTTGGTGTCCAACGCCGAGGCTGACTCATCTGTGCAGGCCGCGCTTTGTCTCCTCGCTTGCGGACACCCACCTACAGCAACGCCGAGCTTTCTCGGTCGCTGGCCCTGCGACCTGGAATGCGCTCCTTGTGACTCTTCACCTAGTGTCCAGAGGTCATTCCACCATGTTCTGTTCCAACCTCAAGATTTAGTCGAGGTTCGTTCGGGAGCGCTCCTGAGTAGATGGTCTTGAAGGGGTGCTATGTAAATCCTCCTAATGAATGAATGAATGAGTAATGTCCGTCATCTAAGCGGAGAATCTTAGGCGAAATCTGGCGTCGAGTGGCTACTATACTCTCAATTTCCCCTTCAGCGTCGTTTTGGCTTATTCTAGCTTCTCATTTCTTGTATTAATATAATTATGTAGGCCTGTATTCGTTAATTATTAAGCAATAAATGTTGGCACTCCGCAACCTAGGACAATAAGCCAGAGTAGGCTACTATAGGCCTACAGTGAGAGAAGGAGGGAGCAGTCAATTTTGGTTATCCGTTAGCTTTGGAGTCTCAGTGATATGTTTGAAAAGAACCCTTGAGGCAGAATTCCTATCGTCTTAACACGGAAGTTCAATGTTGTGCACTCGAGTCCTGAGGCCGTGGCAGGAAAAGGTATCGAATCTGATGAATATCGCCTAAGAGGAACTGCCATGGTGTCGAGTGTCAGGCCAAATTGACCCTAACATCATTTAGAATATGGCAGGGAGCGCCTCTGACTAGGAATCTTTACGGGCGCTGTATAAATTTTGGATTGAATTAATGAATCGTTTCAAACTACCGCCCGTCCTCAGCTAAAGAGTTTCGTGTAGCAAATTATGTTGCGCAAGCTGACAGGTTATAACCTACCATGCGCTTCTAGTGAAGTTAGTGAACAGTCCCTCA
This sequence comes from Aporrectodea caliginosa, assembly GCA_020284085.1. Classification (NCBI taxonomy): domain Eukaryota; kingdom Metazoa; phylum Annelida; class Clitellata; order Crassiclitellata; family Lumbricidae; genus Aporrectodea; species Aporrectodea caliginosa. The sequence goes on along the minus strand of JACEVL010000177.1, from coordinate 264,921 downwards.
ACTTCCCCAAGTCTCTGTCGATAGGCTGTAGGCCTACTACTGTACAGTAACTGTATTTAGGCCTACTGCTCCGTGTTATACACTCTGGACCTGCTGTTAGCTGGCAACTCTATAGATTTTGTTTGGGTCTATTTGCGTGCGTGTTAGTTCAATTAGTCATCAAATTGTGTGTGTGTGTGTGTGTGTGTGTGTGTGTGTGTGTGTGTGTGTGAGTGTGTGTGTGTGTGTGTGTGTGTGTGTGTGTGTGAAGAGTCCACTGGTGACTCTTCTATTATATCTAGGCAACGTTTTCTAACTGATATAGGCTTAACTTTAATGTATACTTTGATTCATGACATTCAACATCGTAAAATGCCCGAAGCATAAGCGCTTCTCAGTGGCGTAACTAGGGGTTCGTGCGCCCGGGGGCAAGAATTTCAGAAAAATTTTTTCTCAGTTCCGCCAAAATTTCTGATGACTCTTTTTTTTTTTTTTTTTTTTGCTTTTATTTTTAACAAGAAAGCAAATATCATTTTGCGCCCCCTTACCCGCGCGCCCCCAACTCACGTACAAAAAGTACTTTTTTAACTATTTTTCTATTTTACCTGATTTCTTTAACAAAAACACATTTTCGTCATATGCCTGGAGCGCCTCTGATCAATTTTAATAAATAAAATAAAGACTAGGCAGTTTGATGGCGCTGATGAACTGATGTGCGTTAAGAAATTGGTCAAGGTTTGTTGGTATGTATATATAGGAAATGGATTGTATCTTTGTCACATATATTTCTGTCTTGTTTTTTTTGTGATTTCTCAGTCTCTCCGTATCCTTAAAGTTCTCCAAATGCTTGTGAAGTGCGTCCAATTCTCCTTGTACGTCTAGTTAACAATCACTCCTTATAACTGCCACTGTTCACCATTTGCGTGCACGCTACAAGATCGCAATCGTCATCGTTTCCAGTAATGGTCTGCCAACCCTACATTCCCAAACCTTCTTCTGCAGCTCCATTACTATAGGGCAGGGCCTAAAATACTGTTTTCTGACACACAGGGTGCAGTTAACATTGTTGAAATGAGGAGTGTCAGCAAGTTAGCGCCTCTGAGTTGTCTTGAGGGCGATATAACAAGTGTCATACATAATAACTGCCACTATTCACCATTTACAATGCTACCAGATGCATTCATCGTCGTTTCCAGTAATGGTCTGCCAATCATACATTCCCAAACCTTCTTCTGCAGCTCCATTACTATAGGGCAGGGCCTAGAATAGGGATTTCTGACACAGAGGGTGTAGTTAACATTGTCGAACGTGCAGTTAGTTGATTTGTCCAGAGCGTGATGCGTGTAGTAGGCTATAAATCCCTGAGAAATAATTAGACTTAAGTCGACTACACACGATTTCATTCTAATACCTGAAATTTCACTCACCTGCCCAAGTACAGTTTGGCAGTTTGAGTGCAGGTGACATTCCTGAGTCTTTCAGGCACTATATATAATGCAGAATCTGGTAATTCTAGGAGGTATGCATTTTGAATGCAGGCTTGATAATCGTGGTAACCAATAAGATCGCAGTGCTAATGCATCTGTTATCGTTACGCGTATGGACTGCCAACACTACATACCTTAGCCAATTTAGGCAGGCCTTGCCAAAACGACCTCTATGGTCTATTGAACCGGCGGCTGTCCTAACAGTGATTTTATCAAAGCAACAACTTCCTGCGTGAAAACTGGGGAAATGTGAAAAGCGTATCATTTAATTGCCACTCACAACTACATTACCGGCAAAAGTCCTAACAATACCTTTTGCTTGAAAACTGTTCTGTTTCCTCGGAGTGCTCACGCTGGAAGCGCCTCTGAATAGTCATTACTGCTAGAGGCGCTTTATAAATGCCCAGATACAATACAATACAATACCACCTGTTGGTAAAGACAAAAAGTCAGAGACAGTGCCACATCATTCAACACCAGACAGAATTCGCAACTAGTAAATGATGAAGACTTTTTCACAATCGCCAGATTTCTTATTTGCAAGACGGACGAATCATGCGACAATGATTACAGCGTATGAAATACACAAATCAGCCAGAGACAAAGCCGAAGATATCTGCGCATATCGTCAGCATTTTCATTTTGATTGGTAATGATTATGAGTTTTGTTTGTATCTTCGTATCATCACATTTCTTGATTGATAATGATGATGGGTTCTGTTGGTAATGTCAACAGAGTTCTCTTCGATTGGGATTGATAATCAGATCTATCTGTTGGTAATGTCAACAGAGTTCTCGTCGATTGGAGCGATGATGATGATCATTGTTCTGTCTGTTTGTAATGTCAACAGAGTTCTCTTCGATTGGGATTGATGATGAGCTCTGTTGTTTATGAGTAATGTCAACAGAGTTCTTCTATGCCGATTGGGATTGATGATGAGCTCTGTCTGTTTGTAATGTCAACAGAGTTCTCTCCGATTGGGATTGATGATCAGTTCTGTCTGTTTGTAAAGTCAACAGAGTTCTCTTCGATTGGGATTGGTGACGAGCTCTGTCTGTTTGTAATGTCAACAGAGTTCTCTTCGATGGAGTTTGATGATGAGCTCTGTCTGTTGGTAATGTCAACAGAGTTCTCTCCGATTGGGATTGATGACGAGCTCTGTCTGTTTGTAATGTCAACAGAGTTCTCTTCGATGGAGTTTGATGATGAGCTCTGTCTGTTGGTAATGTCAACAGAGTTCTCTCCGATTGGGATTGATGACGAGCTCTGTCTGTTTGTAATGTCAACAGAGTTCTCTTCGATGGAGTTTGATCGATGAGCTCTGTCTGTTGGTAACGTCAACGGAGTTCTCTCGACTGGTAACGATGAGGGTTCTGTTGGTGGCGTTACCGGGTTTTCTCGACTGGTAACGATGAGGGTTCTGTTGGTGATGTTACCGGGTTTTCTCGACTGGTAACGATGAGGGTTCTGTTGGTGGCGTTACCGGGTTTTCTCGACTGGTAACGATGAGGGTTCTGTTGGTGATGTTACCGGGTTTTCTCGACTGGTAACGATGAGGGTTCTGTTGGTGGCGTTACCGGGTTTTCTCGACTGGTAACGATGAGGGTTCTGTTGGTGATGTTACCGGGTTTTCTCGACTGGTAACGATGAGGGTTCTGTTGGTGACGTTACCGGGTTTTGTCGATTGGTAACGAGGATCGGTTCTGTTGATAGTGTCACCATTATTTTCATTTCGATTGGTAACGATGATTACTTCTGTTGATGATGATGAGTTTTCTGTCCGAAGGCAGGTCCACTGGCTGTTAAGCCACCTGGGGATGAGATGAGTGAGGTTGTGTTTCGTGCCTTCCTCAAAGACATTTGTGGGTGAGCAACTTGTCCAGGGTTGCTACGCAGTGGCTTGAGGTACGATTCGAACCCGCGACCTTCCGTTCACAAGCACCGAATATCCCTCTACACAACCACGCCCCACGCTTCGATTGATATCATCATCGTTTCTATCCATTGACATCCGACCTAAAATCATTGGAAAAACGGCAGCGTATCAAATAACACTGCATGTGGATTGTAACAATTTGCTCCCAACCTAATCAATCAGGTTTTAGGAAAACTGTTCTACCGAGTCTCTCTTGAACATCCTCTCTTAGATATGAATGGCACCATGGATAGAGCAAAAGTTACCCTTCTGACTCTGTTTGCTGTCAGTGCGACCTTTGACACGGTCGATAACCGCATTTTGAAAGCGCCTCTCAATAGTCTATGCTGCAAGAGGTGCTCTATAAATTTTTAGATACGATGCGATACATTTTAATAAATCCTCTGTTAGTTTCTTTGGCATTTCTGGTAAGCTGCTTGACTGGCCTCGCTCTCGTTTGGATCGGCACATGTCCTCAATCAATCAATCAATCAATCAATCAATCAATCAATCAATCAATCAATCAATCAATCAATCAATCAATCAATCAGTCAGTCAGTCAGTCAATCAATCAGCAAATCAATCAATCAATCACTCTGTTGACATCCGACCTAAAATCATTGAATCAATCAATCAATCAGAATTTATATGGCGCCCTTTCAAGATCCCTAGATCCTTACTCAGTGGCGCTCCCGCCACTGTCTTTGGATCCACTCGATCTCAATACGTCGGCCTACCTCGACTGCTTCCCTTCGCCCGCTACTCTGTTCGGATCGTCTTGACCTTTTTGTTCCTCGAGTGAGAACGGCCATAGCTGAGTCCAGTGCCTTTGCCTGCATTGGCCCTTCGCTATGGAATCAACTTTCCCCCCTTGTTCGCTCCACCATACTATCTGGTGGCCCTACTGCATCTTTTCGCTACCTCTAAACCTGTCTCTATTCTCGAGGACTTTCGTAATGGGAGCGCCTTTGATTGGTGTGCACTGTGAAAGGCGCTTTATAAATCTTTAAATACAATACAATACAATACAATCTCACTGGGTTGCCACTCCTTTTGGTCTGCCGCTTGGCTCTGTTCTAGGTCCATCGCTGTCCGCTTTCTACACTGCTGACATTGAAACTGTCATGTCCTCGTGTCGTCTTTTAAGTCAGCTTTATGATGATGATGATGATGTTCAAACTTACCTTCATTGTCTATCATCTGATGATGTTCTTACTGCAGAAGCCACAACGTGGTGGACTGTACTGGATCTTGGAGCTGGAGAGGGGGGGTCGTCCAATCGCTTACGTCTCATAACATCTAAAACGTAAAGTTTATATGGTTGGGTAATAGTTAGCAGCAGTTAAGAAAAACAGATTTTTTCCATGTCAACGAACTTTCCTCACTTTGTCATCTCTGCAGCTGTGCACATATTATATAGTCATCGTGTCGCACTCAATCAAGAACTTGCCTTTTCTGAGCATGTAACTGTCATATGTGGCACTTATGTCTATAAGCTATTCCAATTACGCGTCTCCCTCACCTAAAGTTAGGTTTAGG
>JACEVL010000177.1:192500-255000 GCA_020284085.1 Aporrectodea caliginosa | reverse complement strand
AGCGGGAAGCGATCCCACGTCCCTTCTGATCTTCTGCTCTTCGTGCTGAGTGCTACCATTACCTTAAGCCCTCCTGTATGTATGTATGTATGTATGTATGTATGTATGTATGTATGTATGTATGTATGTATGTATGTATGTATATAATTATAATTATTATAATTATACTCACTTGCTTGTGTTAGTATCGGTGTTCGTAAAATCTGCAGAAGTGATGTTATCGGAGCATCCCATGAATTTCAGCATCTCTCCTTGCGTCGTCCGTTGGACCAACGACGACGTTTCAACTTTTTTTCTGTAGGTAGCCTTTTTCAACTTCATCTGTTTCGGTTTCTTTGGCTCTATCCTCTTGCTTCATTTCTTCAATTGTTCCGTCTGATTTACTAAGGCACTGAAATATACAATGATCACGACTTTTCCTATTTCCATCATGTAGGCTAGGCTTTTCGCTGTCACTTGACTTCATGTTGGTTGATACTTTAGCTTGAGACCTGGAATATCATATTGACCACGACTTTTGCTATTTCCATCATGCAGGCTTTCGTTTCAGCTTGACTTGATACTATGTTGATTCTTCAGCTTGGGAACTGGAATATCATATTGGCCACGACATTTGCTATTTCCATCATGTAGGCTTTTCGTTTCAGCTTGACTTGATACTATGTTGATTCTTCAGCTTGGGAACTGGAATATCATATTGACCACGACATTTGCTATTTCCATCATGTAGGCTTTTTGCTTTGAGATTGACTTGATGCCATTTCAACTGCTTCAGCGTTGACGTTTTAACCATCGCATTCTCTGTTTGTATCACTACCGCCTGTATTCTTCGACTTCCAATGACTTTTTTCACCACCGCTTGTATTCTTCCACTTCCAATGACTTTTTTCACCACCGCTTGTATTCTTCGACTTATAATGACTTTTTTCACCACCGCTTGTATTCTTCGACTTCCAATGACTTTTTCACCACCGCCTGTATTATTCGACTTATAATGACTTTTTCACCACCGCCTGTATTCTTCGACTTATAATGACTTTTTCACCACCGCTTGTATTCTTCGACTTATAATGACTTTTTCACCACCGCTTGTATTCTTCGACTTCCAATGACTTTTTTCACCACCGCCTGTATTCTTCGACTTATAATGACTTTTTCACCACCGCCTGTATTCTTCGACTTACAATGACTTTTTTCACCACCGCTTGTATTCTTCGACTCATAATGACTTTTTCACCACCGCTTGTATTCTTCGCCTTCCAATGACTTTTTTCACCACCGCTTGTATTCTTCGACTTATAATGACTTTTTCACCACCGCCTGTATTCATCGACTTATAATGACTTTTTCACCACCGCTTGTATTCTTCGACTTATAATGACTTTTTCACCACCGCTTGTATTCTTCGACTCATAATGACTTTTTCACCACCGCTTGTATTCTTCGCCTTCCAATGACTTTTTTCACCACCGCCTGTATTCATCGACTTATAATGACTTTTTCACCACCGCTTGTATTCTTCGACTTATAATGACTTTTTTCACCAACGCTTGTATTCTTCGACTTATAATGACTTTTTCACCACCGCTTGTATTCTTCGACTTATAATGACTTTTTCACCACCGCTTGTATTCTTCGACTTATAATGACTTTTTTCACCAACGCCTGTATTCTTCGACTTATAATGACTTTTTCACCACCGCTTGTATTCTTCGACTTATAATGACTTTTTCACCACCGCTTGTATTCTTCGACTTATAATGACTTTTTCACCACCGCTTGTATTCTTCGACTTATAATGACTTTTTCACCACCGCTTGTATTCTTCGACTTATAATGACTTTTTCACCACCGCCTGTATTCTTCGACTTATAATGACTTTTTCACCACCGCTTGTATTCTTCGACTTATAATGACTTTTTCACCACCGCTTGTATTCTTCGCCTTCCAATGACTTTTTTCACCACCGCCTGTATTCATCGACTTATAATGACTTTTTCACCACCGCTTGTATTCTTCGACTTATAATGACTTTTTCACCACCGCCTGTATTCATCGACTTATAATGACTTTTTCACCACCGCTTGTATTCTTCGACTTATAATGACTTTTTCACCTCCGCTTGTATTCTTCGACTGATAATGACTTTTTCACCACCGCTTGTATTCTTCGCCTTCCAATGACTTTTTTCACCACCGCCTGTATTCATCGACTTATAATGACTTTTTCACCACCGCTTGTATTCTTCGACTTATAATGACTTGTTTTCACCACCGCTTGTATTCGTTGACTTATAATGACTTTTTCACCACCGCTTGTATTCTTCGACTTATAATGACTTTTTTCACCACCGCTTGTATTCTTCGACTTATAATGACTTTTTCACCACCGCTTGTATTCTTCGACTTATAATGACTTTTTCACCACCGCCTGTATTCATCGACTTATAATGACTTTTTCACCACCGCTTGTATTCTTCGACTTATAATGACTTTTTCACCACCGCTTGTATTCTTCGACTGATAATGACTTTTTCACCACCGCCTGTATTCTTCGCCTTCCAATGACTTTTTTCACCACCGCCTGTATTCATCGACTTATAATGACTTTTTCACCACCGCCTGTATTCATCGACTTATAATGACTTTTTCACCACCGCTTGTATTCTTCGACTTATAATGACTTGTTTTCACCACCGCTTGTATTCGTTGACTTATAATGACTTTTTCACCACCGCTTGTATTCTTCAACTTATAATGACTTTTTTTATTCACCACCGCTTGTATTCTTCGACTCATAATGACTTTTTTTCACCACCGCCTGTATTCTTCGACTTATAATGACTTTTTCACCACCGCCTGTATTCTTCGATTTCCACCAACTTTTTTTCTTTCACTGTCACCAGTCATTCGATTGCCATTTTTGTTTCTGTTTCATCATCTGTTGCCATGTTTTTCTGCTTATTGCCATCAGTTCATTCGATTGCCATTTTTTTCTGTTTCATCCTCTGTCGCCATGTTTTTCTGCTTATTGCCATCAGTTCATTCGATTGCCATTTTTGTTTCTGTTTTATCCTCTGTCACCATGTTTTTCTGCTTATTGCCATCAGTTCATTCGATTGCCATTTTTGTTTCTGTTTCATCCTCTGTCGCCATGTTTTTCTGCTTATTGCCATCAGTTCATTCGATTGCCATTTTTGTTTCTGTTTCATCCTCTGTCGCCATGTTTTTCTGCTTATTGCCATCAGTTCATTCGATTGCCATTTTTGTTTCTGTTTCATCCTCTGTCGCCATGTTTTTCTGCTTATTGCCATCAGTTCATTCGATTGCCATTTTTGTTTCTGTTTCATCCTCTGTCGCCATGTTTTTCTGCTTATTGCCATCAGTTCATTCGATTGCCATTTTTGTTTCTGTTTCATCCTCTGTCGCCATGTTTTTCTGCTTATTGCCATGAGTTCATTTGATTGCCATTTTTTTCTGTTTCATCCTCTGTCGCCATGTTTTTCTGCTTATTGCCATCAGTTCATTCGATTGCCATTTTTGTTTCTGTTTCATCCTCTGTCGCCATGTTTTTCTGCTTATTGCCATCAGTTCATTCGATTGCCATTTTTTTCTGTTTCATCATCTGTTGCCATGTTTTTCTGCTTATTGCCATCAGTTCATTCGATTGCCATTTTTGTTTCTGTTTCATCCTCTGTCGCCATGTTTTTCTGCTTATTGCCATCAGTTCATTCGATTGCCATTTTTGTTTCTGTTTCATCCGCTGTCGCCATGTTTTTCTGCTTATTGCCATGAGTTCATTTGATTGCCATTTTTTTCTGTTTCATCCTCTGTCGCCATGTTTTTCTGCTTATTGCCATCAGTTCATTCGATTGCCATTTTTGTTTCTGTTTCATCCTCTGTCGCCATGTTTTTCTGCTTATTGCCATCAGTTCATTCGATTGCCATTTTTTTCTGTTTCATCCTCTGTCGCCATGTTTTTCTGCTTATTGCCATGAGTTCATTTGATTGCCATTTTTTTCTGTTTCATCCTCTTTCGCCATGTTTTTCTGCTTATTGCCATCAGTTCATTCGATTGCCATTTTTGTTTCTGTTCCATCCTCTGTCGCCATGTTTTTCTGCTTATTGCCATCAGTTCATTCGATTGCCATTTTTTTCTGTTTCATCATCTGTTGCCATGTTTTTCTGCTTATTGCCATCAGTTCATTCGATTGCCATTTTTGTTTCTGTTTCATCCTCTGTCGCAATGTTTTTCTGCTTATTGCCATCAGTTCATTCGATTGCCATTTTTGTTTCTGTTTCATCCTCTGTCGCCATGTTTTTCTGCTTATTGCTATCAGTTCATTCGATTGCCATTTTTGTTTCTGTTTCATCCTCTGTCGCCATGTTTTTCTGCTTATTGCCATCAGTTCATTCGATTGCCATTTTTGTTTCTGTTTCATCCTCTGTCGCCATGTGTTTCTGCTTATTGCCATCAGTTCATTCGATTGCCATTTTTGTTTCTGTTTCATCCTCTGTCGCCATGTTTTTCTGCTTATTGCCATCAGTTCATTCGATTGCCATTTTTGTTTCTGTTTCATCCTCTGTCGCCATGTTTTTCTGCTTATTGCCATCAGTTCATTCGATTGCCATTTTTGTTTCTGTTTCATCCTCTGTCGCCATGTTTTTCTGCTTATTGCCATGAGTTCATTTGATTGCCATTTTTTTCTGTTTCATCATCTGTTGCCATGTTTTTCTGCTTATTGCCATCAGTTCATTCGATTGCGATTTTTGTTTATGTTTCATCCTCTGTCGCCATGTTTTTCTGCTTATTGCCATCAGTTCATTCGATTTCCATTTTTGTTTCTGTTTCATCCTCTGTCGCCATGTTTTTCTGCTTATTGCCATCAGTTCATTCGATTGCCATTTTTTTCTGTTTCATCCTCTGTCGCCATGTTTTTCTGCTTATTGCCATGAGTTCATTTGATTGCCATTTTTTTCAGTTTCATCCTCTGTCGCTATGTTTTTCTGCTTATTGCCATCAGTTCATTCGATTGCCATTTTTGTTTCTGTTTCATCCTCTGTCGCCATGTTTTTCTGCTTATTGCCATCAGTTCATTCGATTGCCATTTCTTTCTGTTTCATCCTCTGTCGCCATGTTTTTCTGCTTATTGCCATCAGTTCATTCGATTGCCATTTTTGTTTCTGTTTCATCGTCTGTCGCCATGTTTTTCTGCTTATTGCCATGAGTTCATTCGATTGCCATTTTTGTTTCTGTTTCATCCTCTGTCGCCATGTTTTTCTGCTTATTGCCATGAGTTCATTTGATTGCCATTTTTTTCTGTTTCATCCTCTGTCGCCATGTTTTTCTGCTTATTGCCATCAGTTCATTCGATTGCCATTTTTGTTTCTGTTTCATCCTCTGTCGCCATGTTTTTCTGCTTTTTGCCATCAGTTCATTCGATTGCCATTTTTTTCTGTTTCATCCTCTGTCGCCATGTTTTTCTGCTTATTGCCATCAGTTCATTCGATTGCCATTTTTGTTTCTGTTTCATCCTCTGTCGCCATGTTTTTCTGCTTATTGCCATCAGTTCATTCGATTGCCATTTTTGTTTCTGTTTCATCCGCTGTCGCCATGTTTTTCTGCTTATTGCCATGAGTTCATTTGATTGCCATTTTTTTCTGTTTCATCCTCTGTCGCCATGTTTTTCTGCTTATTGCCATCAGTTCATTCGATTGCCATTTTTGTTTCTGTTTCATCCTCTGTCGCCATGTTTTTCTGCTTATTGCCATCAGTTCATTCGATTGCCATTTTTTTCTGTTTCATCCTCTGTCGCCATGTTTTTCTGCTTATTGCCATGAGTTCATTTGATTGCCATTTTTTTCTGTTTCATCCTCTTTCGCCATGTTTTTCTGCTTATTGCCATCAGTTCATTCGATTGCCATTTTTGTTTCTGTTTCATCCTCTGTCGCCATGTTTTTCTGCTTATTGCCATCAGTTCATTCGATTGCCATTTTTTTCTGTTTCATCCTCTGTCGCCATGTTTTTCTGCTTATTGCCATGAGTTCATTTGATTGCCATTTTTTTCTGTTTCATCCTCTGTCGCCATGTTTTTCTGCTTATTGCCATCAGTTCATTCGATTGCCATTTTTGTTTCTGTTTCATCGTCTGTCGCCATGTTTTTCTGCTTATTGCCATGAGTTCATTTGATTGCCATTTTTTTCTGTTTCATCCTCTGTCGCCATGTTTTTCTGCTTATTGCCATGAGTTCATTTGATTGCCATTTTTTTCTGTTTCATCCTCTGTCGCCATGTTTTTCTGCTTATTGCCATGAGTTCATTTGATTGCCATTTTTTTCTGTTTCATCCTCTGTCGCCATGTTTTTCTGCTTATTGCCATCAGTTCATTCGATTGCCATTTTTGTTTCTGTTTCATCCTCTGTCGCCATGTTTTTCTGCTTATTGCCATGAGTTCATTTGATTGCCATTTTTTTCTGTTTCATCCTCTGTCGCCATGTTTTTCTGCTTATTGCCATCAGTTCATTCGATTGCCATTTTTGTTTCTGTTTCATCCTCTGTCGCCATATTTTTCTGTTTACCACCATCAGTTCATTCGATTGCCACTTAAATTTTTGTTTCATCAACCGTCTCCATGTGCCTCTTTCCGTTTTACCACCACAGTTCACCGCCACAATTTTTTCGTTTACCGTTTGCGTTTCTGTTTTTATCGCCGCCGGTTTTCCCACGTCCGTTTCCTTCTGATTGGCAACAATGTAAAGATTAGGTCCCGCCACCTTCTCTTACATCTGCCATCTCCATTTATATTGGATTTACCATCTCCGTTTATTTTTCATGGCACTTCCATTTCCTCCTGATTGCAACAATACAAAAAATTAGTTATCATCGCTATCACTTCTTCATGCTTTACCATCTCAGTTTCTCTCTTATTGGCGTCGACGAAGACATTAGTTGGTATCTCCGCCATATTCGCAGTCTCGAGTCGTGGTCATCTTCATATTTCAGTCCTGGAAGCTGAAGTATAGGTATCATTATATTTCTTAATATTCTAGTAGGCTTCCTCGTGCTACGGTTTCAAATCCAATTCACTTTTCACTGTGTAACCGTCGCCCCAACAGCTCACACGCCTCTAGCCACGTGTGACTCAAATGTAGCCACGCAGTGCAGGTCGTTACATCTCCTGTATCGTATCGACCTCTGCTGGGTCAGGTTTCACTTCTGCATCCGAAAGAATAATGTCCCATTTACTTCATCAACGTCATTCGTAAAGATTGCCTACAGGTGCTTGTCGTGGTCTGCCAGACATTCTGAACTGCTTCTTCCGACTTCGTAATCGTGTAATCGTAATCTCCAAACTTCTAAAGCGCCACTCGAAAGACTTTATAAATAATTATTAAGTCGTCCGCTATTACTTCGACTCCATGTATTCCACGAAACGCCCAACGTGCTCGTCTCTGGTATCATTAATGTTCTTAGATAACTGTTGTATAGTTCACTTGAAAGCATCCATCCTTGACGTTCAGTCGTAAAGATAACTTTATCGTTATTAACTTTCCGTCCCTGATTCCTCGCTCTGCGAAAGATTGCCTACAGGTTCTTCTTGTCGTGGTCACGAGAGCTTCTTTATTACTTCGTCCAACTCCATAAATTATTAAGTCGTCCGCTATGACTTCGACTCCATTTATTCCACGAAACGCCCAACGTGTTTATCTCTTGTATAGTTTTTCTGGACAAATGATATGCCGTGTGGCATTCTAAGCCTTTGATTGCGCCCGAATGCAATGGAGTATTAATGTTCTTAGATGACTGTTGTATTGTTCACTTGAAAGCATCCATCCTTGACGTTCAATACTGAACCTTGTTTAGCATTAGCTAACGGGCGAAGAAATTCCTCCAATGTCTCACTCAGCCAATAAACCGCGCTGTTTAGATCAGTGCATATTCTCAACTGACCTGACGTTCTCTTAACAAACGACCAAATTGCCGATTCATTCATTTGGTTTGGTCACTGGTGTTATTTTATCACACCTCATCGGTTCCTTCAGTTTAGTCTTTAATGCACGTTTGTGTGTGGAGGTATACACTCTTCTGCTTGGATGCCGTCAGATTTACAGTGCCTGTGTCGTGATCATTGCTATAATTTCAGTGCTGGACTTTGTGTCGATCCATTAGACCTACCAGACAAAGTTCTCTGTTGAAGCAGAATATACTTTAAAGTCTTTCTGCCAGTAATTCGAAGGTAATCTTTGCTGTTCATCACGTTGAATGCAGAACCAGCGTCTCCTCTTAGGTTTTTTCTGCCAGTAATTCGAACGCTGTATCCAAACGCTGGACACTTGTCCCTCAAAACGTACTTTCCTGCTACATCTGAACGTCGTTCTCTCTCTAAGTTTTCATGTAGCCACGACGATCAGAGCGGACAAGTCTCATCATTCACTTCTTGCTGTTAACTATGTTATATAGTCGCTGTAGGTCTAATTAACAGCATTCGTATCATTCTGTGGCCTCCTCTGGAGCTCCATCTCTTTATCAAGAAGGACATCAACCCTTGCGCCGTGTGTCGTCTAAAGAACCAAGAATTAGGCGATCGTATGCGTTACCGCGCTACTTGTAACGCGTAACTGTAACAAGTTACTATTTAGCGGTAACTTTTAGGGTAACTAGTATATACTTTTAAACTATAGGGGTGGGCAACGACTACAAATTTTAATCGAACTCCAAAGAGTTAATCGCACAATTAAAATCTTTAATAACGCGATTAATTTTTAATCGCATGTCACAATAGATACCACGTAGGCCTACAACTACTATTCTTGCTTAAGTTTTCAGTTTCAATGTCTTCCTTCAACCAATCACGTAAACATGTTAACAATGCTAGATTCTACTGAGCAACGTGTATTGCTGCAATGTAACCGTTAAAAGTAATTAACGATTAATCGATTAATTAATCGTTAACTTCCATGCCATCTTCAGCTGTCGACGGGAATCCGTTGGTCGGTTCCACGCGTGTGCGTGGGCCCGCCAGTGGTGACTATTCTAGCTTGCTGTACATTGTTTAGCTAACTGATGTAATATATTCGTTCGTAATGACACTTAACATCATAATAGGCTATATAGCGCAGTGAGCGCCTCTGAGTAGATATCTGAAGAGGTGCTATATAAATTCTCAGAATGAATTAACCTCCGCAGGCCTACTGTTAAATCATCCTATGTTCGCGTCGCTATATATGGCGTTATAAATTTTATTGTTAAAGAGTTCTGTCCTCAGTCTGCAAATTCTTTAGTTAGCGTGCAGTAGTCCGGAGATTTCCGTTTGTAGGCCTACTCAAGTCTCTGAAAGCTTTCCTTTTATTCGTTAATTTCAAACTTAATTTCATCGTGAATGGAGCTGAAGATGTAGGCCTAAGCTAACATTCCCACGTACAATAAGCAACATATACTTAGCTACCTTTTGAAAGTAACTACAGTCAGTTACTAGTGAATAAGCTGGTGCCCTGCGCTTCGCTTTCGACTGGCGCTTTAGAAGTTTGGAGTTTACTATTGCGATTACGCTTTTCTAATTAGTGTCTATTTGTTTAAAAGTAGCTACTTTTCCTTTCCAGTAACTATGGCTACTAAAACTATTTACTTACGAAAACTTACTGTCAATCGGGTCTTAATCTCCATTCTTGCCTCAAAACTGTCCTTTTTAGCTGTGCTGAGGTCGGGAGCGCTTCTGAGTAGTAACCTTGAAGGAGCGCTATATAAATCTTCGTAATGAATGAATGATTGAATCAATGTATAGGCGGTCTCTTACCATACTTTCTTCGAACGTCCGCATATAGGAAGACACTTGAAGACCCATGCGAAGACGACACGATCGACGCCACCGTGAAGGCAGATTAGAAGACGAGACGATCGAAGCCACCGGCCGTGAAGGCAGATTAGAAGACGAGACGATCGAAGCCACCTTGAAGGCAGAAGTTGATACCAGACGACGGAATAACGAACGCATCTTCTCCGGGTCCTTGAGTCGTCGAATGGAGCGGATGTCTCTCGTGTCCTTCATTCCGGTTCCATGTCCAGCGTTGTTCCGATGTCCGACGCGTTTTCTTCCTTCGAAGAGTCGGAGAGGGTGTAGAGGAGTGGCCATCCATGACGTCAGTTGGGTCGGTTCTTCTTCGGCGTCTTGTCCTGCAGGATCTGTGTGTGGATCATCCTATCGAAGATTGACTTTCGAACCGTTTGAAGACGACCATGAAGAGAGACGGCCATCAGACTCTAAACGGTTCGGTTCCATCTGGCAACAGATTGAACAGATGAATACATTCGTTAATATCGTCGTCGAGTAGTTCCGATTGACAGAGACACAGATAGGGGCCTATCGGTTAATGCAGGGCCTAAACTAGTGTGTTGTCTGACATAAATGATTAAATACAATACAATGCAATAATGAGTGCAATTGGCTTGTCTGGAGTGCACAGTGTGTAGTAAGAATTAGCGACACACAAAATCACCCTAAGACCTGAAATTTTACTTATCAGTTCAAAATACTAGGTAAGTAGGTATATTCTTATTTAACCAGAGCTCTGATAAAGACGCCCTGTGGTGCACATACATGTAAGATAACAATTATTAATACAGATACATCGTAACCAAAGAAGTCTTCCTCATAAGCCACAAGGTCATGAACTTTGGGCAACATGAGGTCATGAACTCTCGGTCTAAGAGCATAGATTATTTTCTAGTGGTTTGTAGACACAAAGTCTGCAGTTTACATGTAATTGTACGGAGTGTCCCTCTTGTAGTATGAATTTCTGATAGATGAGCTCAATTCGACTATACACATGATATCGTTCTTTTACCTGTAAACTTACTTATCAGTTCAAGTAGGCCTACAATTCGAGGGATAAAGTGCAGTGGACTTGGAGTGTGTAGCATGAATCTTTGAGGGATTAAATCCATTCGACTACACGCGATTTCAGTCTAATAGGCCTACATGAGCTTTTCAGCTTATCACATCAATGCAGTTTGACTGTCTGCGGAAAAGTGAGCAGTTGAAATTTCTGAGCATTCTATATATAGGCACAGGTGTGCTTTGTGTAGTATGAATGTCTGAGAGATTATCACAAATCAACGACAAACGAATTGCATGCTAATCCAGAAAGTTTGCTTACCTGTTCAGGTGTAGTTTGACGTTTAAAGAAGAGTGTGCAGTCAACGATTCTGCGTAGTTGATGCCGTCGTCGAGTGGTTCCGGTTGAGTAGGTCGAAGACATTTCGTTGATGCCGTCGTAGAGTGGTTCCGGTTGAGTACGTCGAAGACATTTCGTTGAAGCGTAGTCGAGTGGTTCCGGTTGAGTAGGTCGAAGTCGTAGTCGTGTGGTTCCGGTTGAGTAGGTCGAAGACATTTCGTTGAAGTCGTAGTCGTGTGGTTCCGGTTGAGTAGGTCGAAGACATTTCGTTGAAGCGTAGTCGAGTGGTTCCGGTTGACAAGGTCGTAGACATTTGTTGATGCCGTCGTCAAGTGCTGGACTTCTGCATCAGGTATAGCAGCCCAGTTCGGCGACAAAGTTGTAACGCTCTCAGCGTTTCGGTTGCAATTGAATGCAGTGCAGCCCAGTTCGGCGACAAAGTCGTAACGCTCTCAGCGTTTCGGTTGAAATGGAGTTCAGTATTGCGTTTCAATGCGGTGCTCAATCGTTAGTATAGCCCAGAGTTTCAATGCGGTGTGCATCGTAAGTTGCTCGCTCCATTCGCTAAGATCCAGCAGTGATCATAGCTTCTGTGGTGCCTTTTCGTATCGCGTTCAGCCAAGTGTTTCGGTAGTGCCCAGTTGTTTTTTCAATTCCCAGTTGGTTGATTTTTTCAATGCCCAGAGTTTTTCAATGCGGTTTGCAATCGCATGACAGTTGCTTCTGTGGCGCCTTTTTCGTATCGCTTTCAGCCAAGTGTTTCGGTCGTGCCAGTTTTTTTTTCAATGCCCAGTTGGTTGTTTTTTTCAATGCCCAGAGTTTTTCAATGCGGTTTGCAATCGCATGACAGTTGCTTCTGTGGCGCCTTTTTCGTATCGCTTTCAGCCAAGTGTTTCGGTCGTGCCCAGTTTTTTTTAATGCCCGTTTGTTTTTCTTCCAATGGCCAGTTTTTTCAATGTGGTGTGCAATCGTTAGTATAGCCCAGTGTTTCAATGACAGTTGCTGGCTGCTCCATTCGCTAAGATCCAGCAGTGATCATAGCTTCTGTAGCGCCTTTTTCGTATCGCGTTCAGCCCAGTATTTCGGTGGTGCTCAGTTTGTTTTCAATGCCCATTTTTTTCCAATGCCCAGTGATTTTCAATGCGGTGCTCAATCGTTAGTATAGCCCAGTGTTTCAATGACAGTTGCTGGCTGCTCCATTGGCTAAGATCTAGCAGTGATCTTAGCTTCTGTAGCGCCTTTTTCGTATCGCGTTCAGCCCTGTGTATCGGTGGGTGCCCAGCCACCTGACAGTAAGTAGATCGCTCAGTCGCTACAATTCATCCGTGGCAATAGATGATGCGGCGCTTGATTCGTATCAATCTCAGTTCAGTGTAAAGCCCAGTTTTAAATGCAGCGTCCAGCCAACTGTAAGACGCTGGCAGCTGCTGTCTTCGATCGCAATCATCCGACCGTGACCGTGTTTCGACGACACACACGACTTGTACTGTTCGTCGTGTCCAGACGATGACGACCCGGTTCCGAACCTGATAGGTGGCGTTTTGAGGCAAGGAAGGACTCCAGCGGCGACGGCAGATACCAGGGAGACCCTTACGCAGACCTCGGGGGTTCGGTGGCAGTGTTGAAGATGCTTGGCGGCGAGAACATCTCCACGTAGTCGGGACAGTCTAGGAGTGGCCCGTAAACTGTATACAGTCGATTCGATACCGTCAGATTGCGAGGCGCAGTGACGAATGCGCTGGTCCTGCTATTTTCATCTCTGACGATGAAATACGGTCGGAATACTGCTCTACCAGGCGCAGAGACGAAGGCGCGGCTGGTTAAAAGCGATCGAAGAACCTCTCTACGACCTGTAGTGAGGTGGTGACTTGCAGCTGAAGTGCCTCTTTACTACGATGTGTAGTGACGAGGCGATCGTTTCATCGATGACGATGAAATGCGGTCGAAGAGCTCCTGTATACCAGGCGCAGAGACGAAGGCGCGGCTGGTTAAAAGCGATCGAAGAACCTCTCTACGACTTGTAGTGAGGTGGTGACTTGCAGCTGAAGTTCCTTTTTACTACGATGTGTAGTGACGAGGCGATCGTTTCATCGATGACGATGAAATGCGGTCGAAGAGCTCCTGTATACCAGGCGCAGAGACGAAGGCGCGGCTGGTTAAAAGCGATCGAAGAACCTCTCTACGACCTGTAGTGAGGTGGTGACTTGCAGCTGAAGTTCCTTTTTACTACGATGTGTAGTGACGAGGCGATCGTTTCATCGATGACGATGAAATGCGGTCCGAGTGCTCCTCTACCAGGGCGCAGTGACGATTGCGCTGGTCGTGCTCTTTCCATTCCTGACGATGAAAGTCGGGTGTGGTGCCCTCATGCGACGCGTGGCGAAGAGACGCGGCTGGTTCTCTTTTCAACGATGCCGTTGAAGTGTGGTCCTTAGCTGCCCCGACTGACGGAAGACGATCAGAATGGCGGTCATCTGATCATCACGTTCAACCTCTGAAGGTTGGCTCAGTTCTGTCTTACAACAACAGGTGGCCGTTGAAGACACGTCGCTTGGAATGAGAGAGCATGCAGTACTTCGAATGTGGCGTGGTACCAGAGGAAGATGCAGGCGACGTTGCATACTTCCAATCGAAACCGTCCATCCGTGAAGCTTCAGCTTACATGCCGAGGATCGTGCGCTCCTCGTCTGGCAAAGGCGCCTCTTCGTAGCAGGAGGCTGGCGTGCGTCTGACGCTGGTAGTAAATGCGTCAACGATGCTTCGGTGCAACGGTGTTTCGGGTGACGAAACACGGAACGTGAGGAAACTGTGGTGGTGAAGGTCCCTCTTTGTCAGGTGTTCTGCGTGGTGACGGGCGATGGTGGCTATCGGCGTCGTCGCAGCAGGCGGCGAAACAGCGACAGAAAACCACAGCCGCAGGTGGACGAGGAGCTGGCTTCTTCCTGCTCTTCGACCGTTGATGGTGATTGGCGGTCGACGGTTGTGACGGAGGAGGCGCTGGCGATCGGCTGAGCGTCGCTGCTCTCCGGAGGGCTCGATGCTGAGCAGGTGGAACTCTCGACTTCCTCAGGCAGTTCTGAGATGGCCGAAGTCGGTGCATCGTCTGCCGGTTCTTCCGGTGGAGAATCGCAGGTAGAAGCTGCGTCTTCTGCAGAAGGGACATCCCTGGTGGTAATGGGCTCCTGTTCTGCAGGGGGCGTGATATACCAGACGATTGGTACATCCGCAGGCGATGGAAGGCCGTACATGGCTGGTACATCGACAGGCCATCTGGTGGCTGGATCGACTTCCTCGTGGACGCGTTGGAAGACGACATCTTTCTCCCGCAGGGGCTTGATTGGCATCTCGATGTTTGGATCCGACTCAGGACGAGGTGGAATGACCCTGATGGACAACTGACTGCCCCATGAGATTCGTCGACTGCTTTTCGAGCTCGACTTTCCAGACGAGGCGAAGCTCTCGGCAGCTGGCGGAGTGGCTGATGTCGCTGAGTCCGTAGCAATCCTCAACAAGCTTTCCGAGCTGTCGTAGACGGTCGAGAAAAACTCCTCACTCATCCTCAGAGACTCCTCTGGAACAGCAGCGGTGGTGACTTCGCTGTCCAGGGTGACGACTGTCGTGTCCAGACAGGTGAAGGTGTCTGGACAATCCGTGCGGTGGTAAACCACGGTCTTCTCCTTCTCTGGGATGTACACTATGAAGCTGTCCATACCATCCTGCTGCGGCTCAGCTTCTCCGGTCGGAACCTCGGTCTCCGGGTAGACATTGTCAGCAACGGCTTCTTGATCTGGCGGAAGATAGTCGGCCGAGGTGATCCTGTCTATGCCAGAGCGAGGTCCTAAGGGGACGCCGAGGTAGGCAGCAGATGGGCAGCTGTCAAAAGATGCCAGGGACTGGTGGACTTCAGCCCTGGCGAACGTGGAAGGTCGCTCGACCTCTGGCGGATCGCGGTCGTCGATGGTCTCACGGGCAGGTGGAAGCAATTCCGCCATCGCGACGTTGGTCAGGCCAGAGGGAGGCCATGAAGAGGCCCTATGACAGCGGGAGAGCGTACCCGTGGGTGGGGACAAACGAGACAGAACGTGCTTATCGTCACCGCTGGGCGCGGTAAAGTCACAAAGAGCACGCCTGCCTAGCTGGGAGATGTGCCCCACTACGACGGGACTACTCACTGGAGCGGAGTCCAGGTTTTCCTCCTCTAATGGGCGCTCTACTTCTGGCGGCTGGTCGACGACGATGGTGGTGGACTCGTCGAACGACGGTGGCGGCGGGCCAGAAGGAGGACGGGAGGCGCTGTCACAGGGGGACGGGCAGGAGAAGGGAGCAACTTCGATGCGCTGCACCGTATGCAGGACGGGCCTTTCATCGCTAGTTAAAGCAATGTCACTAGGGACCCGGCTGCATACATGTCGTGGGTGGCGATCGACTACTGGGCTATCAACATCTTCATCCTTACCCGTCAACGAAACAACTGGCTCCGGCGAAGTCGGTCGGTCGTCCACATCAGGCGCACAGTCAAGGGGGCTGATACGCCGTGGTCGAGGGGCGAGCATTCGACGAAGCTTACGAAACGGTAACATTTCAAAGGCTAACCGGCTACAGAAAAATCCAAGCAAGGCAGCGATATCCACGAAAGCGAACAGAGGATAGCGATAGCAACACTAAATATAGGCTTACGTCACACATATACACAAATCGTGGTCATCAGCGGCAAATGACGTCGATTCACACATGTAAACATCGCTTCAAAACCGTCCGTAATTTTCATTAAAGCGTTCAATCAGCGTCAAATATTTAAATGGTAATATTGATGATGATAAGGACGGCGATAATGATGATGGTGATTTATTGTGATGATGATAACCTAGCTGCAGTGAGATACTGTATATGAGATAGATGTGTGCGCCATCAGCACGCTTCTGCGGGACTTGCCTTGCAAACAAAACAATGGCCTATATATTAAGACAGAGACGGTTAAAACAACTGGAACTATAGATAATGATGATGACCTAGAACGAGATCTTCAGTTGAATTAGTTGCAGTAAGCCTAATGGTGGTAGTTGCTGTTGTAGTAGCAGTGGTATTAGTGTCAGTGGTAGCAGTAGTAGTAGGCTACTAGTAGTGGCAGCAGCAGCAGTAGTAGCAGTAGTGGTAGAAGCCGTATTGGCACTAGTAGTAGTAGTAGTAGTAGTAGTAGTAGTAGTAGTAGTAGTAGTTGTAGTAGTAGTAGTACTGCTGATCATCATCATCATAGGCTAAAAATGGGCCAAATAGCAGCATCAGCAATAACGCAACAACAAAAACTACAATAATAGCAACAACGGCAACAGCAACAACAACAACAACAGCAATAATAAAAATAATAATGATAATAATGATAATGATAAACCATCAGCTAAGACGATCGGACTATAGCGTTTGCAGAATAACACTTTAAAATCCCGAGTTATCGTACGTACTTGGGGGGAAAATAATAATAATTACTGCAATAATAAAAAATGATGATGATGACGATGACGATGATGACGACGACAACGATGATGATGATGATGAATCATGATGACGATGATGACTATGATATGATGACGACGATGATGATGATGATGATGACGACGACAACGATGATGACTGAATATGACGACGACAACGATGATGACGACGATGATGATGACGACGATGATGACGACGATGACGACGATGATGATGACGACGACAACAATGACCATGATGAGGGCCTCTCTGTCGTTGGACCATCGTTATGGAACCATTTAGGCATTTACCTACTGAAATTCGTTCAGTTCCACTAAATACGGACAGCATTGCATTTTCTCGAACTTTAATTAAGGACATCTTTTTCCCGTCCGACTGATGGCTGCGTATACACTGAGAGGCTCTTAAGACGCGCTATACAAGTACTCTGTTACATTACATGATGATGACGACGACGATGATGGTGACGACGACGACGGTAATGATGATGATGATGACGACGACGACGATGATGACGACGATGATGACGACGACGACGATGATGATGATGAACAGGACGGAGTAGGCCTACCATGAATTGTTAAGGAAATCACTCTATAATTATTACAAGCAGACTCCTTGCTTCGGGACCGAGCCAAAAGGCGATGGATGTTGGTAAGATAATTATAGGTAACTAATCGATTAGATTCTAATCGATTAGCTAATCGATTAGACAAACGGTTAATTCTAATTGATTAGCAACTTAACTAATCAATTAGCTGATCGATTAGCTGCTTGTCTAAGTTTGGCTAATTCTAATCGTTTAGCTGCAAGAGTTAGCTAATCGATTAGACAAACGGTTAATTCTAATCGATTAGCAACTTAACTAATCGATTAGCTGATCGATTAGCTGCTTGTCTAAGTTTGGCTAATTCTAATCGTTTAGCTGCAAGAGTCTGATAATTCTAATTCTTATCGGTTAGCAAATTTCAGCAGCCAATCGATTAGCAATTTAACTATTCGTACCCATCTCTGGCTTACGAGTCAAACTTATATATTAAGGGTTTTCAACAGGTCTACTACAAAATGCCTCACAACTACGTCACTGTCCGTACGTACTCTGATAGTGCCAGTCCCAAGCCTCGATGAAAGAGGGAGGCAACATCAATCATAATTATTGGTTGCGACCCACTGTCGTTATAATTATACACATGTAGAGCAATGCAGAGCAATGCAGAGCATGTCTCGTTCATATCCTTTCCAATATAAGTTTCTTATGTTTCTGTTCTTTCCACAGTCCACGGTGAGATATACATTCTCACGTCATGTGTGTTGGACGTACAGCACAATACAATAGCACAATACAACTGTAATTGGATAATGCCATCGTTAGAAAGTTCAGAAGTGCACATCGAAGACGGGCAAACGTTAGACTATTGAAGAGGTAAGTTCTCCGTTTTATTTAAAACTTGAAGACCTAGCAAGCATCCGTCCATAACGGTCATATATATCCAACTGCCTAAAATAGTTATATTCATCATTGTACTCTAGCTCTCAGTTGGTACTTCTAGTTACTTCTGCCTCTCCCTTCGCAACGGTTGCCATAGCAATATCACTGGAACGGTTAGCTACGCTGTTGAGTGCTTACGTCCCATGCGCATAGGTTGTCGGTTAGCATGCATACCGACGGTGGCTCATTTAAGAGATTTCAATCTCGGGCTAGCATGCACGGTCCGTAAATGGGAACCTCAATGGGCGTGGAGCCCATTCTCTGTCTGTCTCTGTCTGTCTGTATGTGTGTATCTGTATGTGTGTGTGTGTCTGTCTGTCTGTCTTTATCTGTCTCTGTGTCTGTGTCTGTCTTTCTTTATCTGTCTGTGTCTTTGTCTGTCTGTCTGTGTCTGTCTCTCTCACGAGGACGACGGGCAAGAACGAAGTCCTTAAGTCCGAGTTGGACAGTTGCCACACCTTCAAGAACCCGCTGACGCACTCCAAAACTGTTTACATTAAGGACGATCGTTTCTTATAAAGATCTGAACTTGAGCCTGTAGCTCCATTGATTCTATCCCCTGATAGACCACGGAATACTTACACATCAGGACATGGGTCCTAAACGGGTCCCATATGGGACTATGGGCTCCATTTAGGCATGCTGGCAGAACAGGTGTGGCACTCGTTTACGCTCGTGAATAAGCTGGTGCCCTTCGCTTAATAATAATAATAATAATAATAATAATTTTCTTTATTGAGCGCCTGACAAACGCACTGCGCTGTACATTTACATGTTATGCAATTTAAATCTTAACTACTAACAGAACAGACAGCCTGCAATACACGGCGCTAATAGCAGCCTACAAAGCATATCCGCCCAACGGGGCTCGAACTCGGTACCTCTCGCTCTCTTGGCCAGATGTTATCCAATGCGCTATCGGGCCCCTTGCTTGGCTTTCGAGTGGCGCTTTAGAAGTTTAGAGATTACGATTACGATTACCCATGTCATCCAGGCAGTCGTAGTCATGTTATTAGTATCGCCAGAGTGTCAGGCGGTTGGGATCCCATTATTTTCTTGTTTAGCCTAAAGTCAACTTTAAAAACGATCGAAGCTATAACGTGGCTATAAAACCATCGTATTGCATCACAAAGCGACCACTGTGGCCTGAAATCAGACAATGAATTATTATTATTATTTTGCCCCGAGGTATAAATGATCCGTCTGGAACTCGAAAAGAATATTATTATTAATGATATTAATATTATTGTTATTATAATTATCGTTATTATCATCGTCATCATCATCATCATCATCATCATCATCATCATCATCATCATCATCATCATCATCATCATCATCATCATCATCATCATCATCATCATCATCATCATCATCATCATCATCATCATCATCATCATCATCATTTATAGTGCATTTATTAAGCGCCACAATCAAAAATAACCAAGCATCAATCGATGGCGCTGAGCAATCGTGAGTGAACAGCTTGCTTAAGGTCCCTACACAGTAACTGTCTCATATAGGAAACTGGAACCTGTACTGTCCGGACTAAAAGGCGAGTCCTCTAACGTATCGGCTACCGTGTCACACAAGGAAGCCGCCTTCTGATGTAGGCCTAATTACGTCTATAGAGAACAGTTTTTGCAAGCTATAGGCCTACCCCGAACGCGCACTTTAATCAGAGAGAATTAATTAATATACGTATACGCCTGTCAGACTCGGATCTTACGTGATAATTCGTTGAACAGATTCCAGTCAAATACATTTAAAATAAATTTCTTATAAGTTGACGCTCTCAGCCGCATCATAGTAAAACAGAAGCTGTACTTACATTTTAAAAAGCTGGTCGATTCTTTACTTACTAGTTCTCTATCGTGCGTCACTCAAAATGTAACGGAAAATGATTACGAATGATTGTAACTGATCTAGGCCATATGGCGGGAATTTTTCAAAAACTACTTGTTAAACGTTAAAATCTATTTTTATTCTCTCTTGCTATGACGAGTATATGCGTATCATATGAATATAATATCTATGATGCGTATGTACAGTACGTGTATACGAACGTGTACAGGTGTATCTGTAGGCCTACATTATTTTGTTATAGCGCCTTTCTCGTACCTCATACAAGCGCTGTGATATAATGCAAGCAAAACAATGAACACAAAACTAGAGGAGTCACCAATGGCGCCCACACGCACAGGCGTAGAATGCAGATGGCATTCCTGCATCTATCTTCGTGCTTTGTCTCTTATAACACATTTTACATTCAACTGAACATTCATTTTGAACATTTGAACTGCGCATTGTTTTGCTTATAACTGATGTAACATATTCGTTCGTGATAACATTTAGCATCATATAGAGAGCGCCTCTGGGTAGATATCTTGAAGATGCGCATCATGCGCTATATAAATGTTCAGTTACCTTACAATACATTCGCCATATAATCGTAACACGTAGTAGTGCAGGCCTACTTTAATATAACATCTCCAAAGAGAGCACCTCCGACCTTGTAAATAGAAGACCATATAAAATGACGTATACTCAACTACGTCACATAGTGTAGTACGCTTTTGTAATCATCGACACAGGTTAGTTGTTTCATACGAATTAAATATTATTCGTTCTGCGGCGTGAATGGTAGTATTGTATTGTATCTATCAATTTATAGAGCGCCTCTCACAGTGCACAACAATCAGAGGCGCTTCCAGTGCGAAAGACCCAGAGAAAAGAAAGAGGTCTTCAGACAACGACGAGGCACTTGGCCCACCAGTTAATAAACAGGAACATGTCAAAGTAGGAAGCTGTTCAGTGGTTCCATAGTGCAGGGCCAGTGTTACAGTAGAAGACCATATAAAATTACGTAGGCCTATACTCAACTACGTCACATAGTGTAGTATGCTTTTGTAATCATCGACACAGGTTAGTTGTTTCATACGAATTAAATATTATTCGTTCTGCGGCGTGCACGATACTGTTACAGTAGTAGTTAGAAGGTTGTGGGTTCAAATCTTGACCCCTACAGAAACTTGTTTCAAAACGTCTGCTGGACTTTCACCCCTAGCGACATGAATACACCGAACATATAGGACTACAGTAACTGTCGATGGGAAGATTAGTAGAGGCGAGAGGCGCTATATAAATTGATAGATACAATACAGTACCGAAGTTATTGTCATTATTGTAATCATAATTATTATTAGCAACGCTAATTATCTTCGTTATGACACGGTTTTCAGTTGTTTGCGAGGCCCCCTTGTAGCTCAATGGCCGCGTTACGGCGCTATATAAGTTGCCGTTATTATTATTATTCAGTAGAGAAGCTGCTTATTGTAGAATCACTCAATTTGTTCCAAGGTGTAGGCTTACTAAAGACTAAAGCCAGAGGATAGAAGAAAATGACCGCCCTCCATTGCAATGGGAGTAGTGGGCAAAAGACTGAAACTCATCGAAAAAGAACTCAAGCATCTTGCTCTGTGATCTGAACGGGTAGCACTTCCGCCTCTGCCCGTACTCTTAAGACTTCTCTTGGGGCTTTTCGCACTGGAAGCGCCTCTGATTAGGTCATAGTGTGAGAGGTGCTTTATAAATCCGTAAATACTATACAATATAAATACAATACAATCTTAGTCAACGGATTTATTGATTCCTCAGCTCAACTACTCGCAAAACACGTCGAAACAAAAATATCTTCCGATACCAATAAAATTACCTAACAAATCTAATCATTTTTCTTACACTGTCCTCGAATTTAGTTAAGGCGTCCACCTCCACCTCTAGGCAATTTGATTAGACGGTGCTTGGATCAGTGGGTCGTCCATCAGTCCCTCACTCCCGTCCCGTAGTTGGCTCCTCCGGCCTTTCGCAGCTGGTCAAGGATGCTGTCCTCGTCCAACTGGTCATGCTCACTGGCCAGTACCTCGAGAGCAAAATTCTGTAACAGGGAAACAGCGCATCAGACAATTAATATACAAAATAACAGAACTGAATAGATCAAGTGAGGTAAGGTATCGTAAGGCAAGGTAAGAGGAAAGGTTAATTAAGAAAATGCAAGGTAATGTAATGTAAGGTACGATGAGGTAAGTCAAGGTCGTATATGGTATGTTAAGTACGGTAAGATGAAGAGAGGTAAGGTTAGTTATGCTAATGTATAAGGTAAGGTGAGGGAGTGGCAGGTAAGGAAGACATAGGAAGATAAAGTACAGTAAGGAAAGATATGGTAAGACAAGGTCACGGCCCTCACGGGTGGTAACTGGAAAGCAAAGGTATGGTATGGTAACGCAAGACATTGTGATGTTAAGTAAGATAAGACATAGGCCTACATGTAGTAGGCCTACTGCGAGGGTTACGTTAAAGCATGGGCATGGTAGCCTATGGGTATTAAAGGAAGTATAACCGCCCATTTATAACACAGAGCTGGGCACAATTAGTTAAATTGCTAATCGATTAGAATTAGAATTAGGGGTCGTCCATTAATTATGTCAACAAAATAGGGGGAGGGGTTTGGAAAAGTTTGACAGTTGTTGACAAGGGGGAGGGGGTTCGGTAAAAGTTGACGTCAACAATTTTTTTTCCAATGAATCAACACAGACCCTTCAAAATGGTAGCGAAAACATTAAGTAATGATAAAAATGTATAAAGTGCTTAATGTTTAATACTACTAAAAAGCTGGTAATAAACTAAACTCTTATTTGGAAATTCGAGATTGCATTTTTTAGTGTAAAACAGTTTGAAACAATGATTCTACATGTATTGAGCCATTGTGTTTCTTTTTGTAGGGGGGTTCTGGGATTGTTGACATAATTTTTTAGGGGGTCCGTCAATGTTTGACAGTTGTTGACAGGGGGGAGGGGGTCAAAAACTGCCTAAAATTTGTTGACATAATTAATGGACGACCCTTTATCTGCTGAAATTTGCTAATCGATTTGAATTAGAATCAGCAAAATCTTGTATCAATTTGAATTAGCATTAGCTGTTTGTCTAAAATTCTAATTGATTAGCTATAGCTGATCGATTAGTTAAATTGCTAATCAATTAGAATTAGAATAGGGCCTAAGCTAGTGAAATTTGCTAATCGATTAGAATTAGAATTATCAAAATCTTGTAGCTAATCGAATTAGAATTAGGTCTGTCTGTTTAATCAATTACCTAATCGACTAGAATCTAATCGATTAGAAGGGCTAAAATTCACTGTCAAAAGGTGAAAAAATCACGGCATACTTTTAACAAAATTGCCAAGTTCACGGTGAATTCACGGCACCAGTTCACGGTCATATTGTGTTCATAAATTAAACATCTCACTGACAAACACTTATCGACGATGTCACGGCTCCAAGGCAGAATACAGTGGTTTAATTTACTTGTGGCGCCATCTGGCAATTGATTAAAAATGCCTTCGTTCTTGGTCAATGTTTTATTCTTGATGAAGGCGGCTGTTTTAGGACCAGTTTGTGTTATGTTTACAATCAGAAATTTATAGATTTCGACACAACAAAACACAGCACATGTGAAAAATCACGGCAAATGCTAAAATTCACAGCATTCACGGCAAACGTCAAAATTCATGGTTTCCTTAAATTATGTGAATTCGTAATTTTCGTCTAGCCCTATCGATTTGTTACCCATCTCTGTTATAATCTGCCACTGATAACGTTAGGCCTTAAAGGACTGGTCCAGTGGACCAGTAGTTGGATATTAATTTTAGCGTCATGGCTCAAACAATGACCGAGTGCAGCCATCCAAAAACCGGGTTTCTATTAGGGGTCGCACCGGACTGACTGACTGATTGATCTAATACTCGATTAATGAATTAATTAATTGATCAATCGATTAATTTATAACTGAATTGATGGTCACTGAGTGACTGGTCAACATAATTATTTTCGTGATTCTTGTATTGGCCACCGGCGAGGTAACGTGTGGCGCACAGAACTACTTCTGCTACTGAGGACGTTTTGGCAATAATTAGTACAGTAAAATTAAACTTTTTAATTTTTCAGATCCCGTAATTTAGTATTAATCTCATTTTGGTGAAATGGTTAGTACTATTAGTAAGGAATTAGCAGTTGAAATCCAGAGTAATCAGAGCTTACGGTTTTTGTGTAAAAAAATGAAGAAACCGATTCTTAACGATGAGCGATATTAAGAGATGTTATGTACGATGACTTGTAAACATTGGTAACTGAGCGAAGAAATTCAAGAATGTCGCTGTGTTATCGTCATTTTATTCTATTAATACGTGCCATTATTTATCCGCTAATTTTCTGTAGCGTATAGTTCAGCCATATTATGAATTCGTTACAGATTATTCAATATTTGTATGGTTTGTTACTGTTAGCAACGAAACATGGTCGGACAAGGTCTAATTCGGTGAAACAGTCCAAATTATCAACCATCCTGTTGGAACCTTGTTTTGACTTTAGCCAAAGAAAGTCATGGACATCTGGAATGTTCAACTATTGATCTAGTAAACTGATTCTTGAACCACCTGTTTCTACAACCCACCCACTGGGTAAGCACATCTCAAAAGCCGACCTTTAAGTTTCAATAAGTCTCTGAAGAGGTCTTTCTCAATTGTCATACGTAATGACATTTTACCTAACTTTAGTGTAATGCACAAAGTACTGTATTACGTAGTTCCACTACGATTCCAACTGTACAGCGATAGGAAGTCCCAGTAAATATATGGACCTTGTATTATATGTACCAATATATTTCAGTTTTTACACATTAATTTGGGATTTTTAACAATAACACCTTTACCGGTAATCTAACAAACTGGGCAACCCAGTCTGTATGTTGCTCTGCTTGGTAATAGATAGCCAGTTTTAAATATCATACATGTACCAGTGTTTCCGTTAACGCCCAAATGGCCGTTTTTACGTCCATAAAAATTGTCCAAAAACGTCTCGGTTTTTTGGTGTGTAAGACATGAGCTACGTCCAAAAAACTCTAGGTCATGACATAAATACGTCCTCTTTTTGGACTCTAACGGAAACACTGACATGTACTCCAAGTTTTTAAATCTGAAATCTATGGTGAGAAGCTACACTATTACCATTTATTCCTGGTGGCCTTTGCTTTCCTTTCTACACTAACGTTTCACTGAATTTTGTGTAATACATTGTCATTCTGTGGTATTTTGATCACGTGAACATTGTCATTCTGTTGTATTTGACACAATATAGATTACATGAGCACTGTTCATTATCTTTGTGTTACAGATTCCAAAGAAGATGATCCAGGCTTCCGTGATGCACAGAAATGGTTCAGAATTGAAGCACTTGTATGTAAATTTCAAGCTATATTTTCAGATCTCCAATCCTCAACTTTAAAAAGTACTTGATTTCAGGCTAAAAAGCTAAACCTTCACCCTAGTGACTTCAATTCTAACCACAAATGTTTTCAAATCTTGCATGCAAAAAGAACCATGCTTACAACTGGAGACTTTATCTCTTTAAAGCCTAATTGCTCAGGATTTTTGTACAAGATCAAATTCGAGATGATTAATCAGTTAGTTTGATTCAGTCCATACTTATGACTACATTCTTGAGAGAGCACTTAAAGACAAACGACTTTTGGCCGTAAGAATGCCATAAAATTTATTTAAACAATGCAGGCAGTGGAAAGCTAAACATACAGCTGTAGCACTTTCAAGTTCTAATACTGTCTGAGTCACCACTTCTTTGCTAGTTCTACACCACTTCTTTGCTAGTTCTATATCTGTTGATGCCTCTTCCCCTCTGTTCTTCAAGTGATTTCATTCGACTTGGTTGAAATCAGCCACTGCTCAGTGAATGTCATGTTGTGTTGTTTCTTTAGCTATTACACTCCGTTATGAGATCAATCCGAGTTCCTTCTTGTCACCAGAAACAATCATCATCCTTGGGCAACAACACCGACCAGTGACACCACTCGAGCAGTGACAATTCCAATCACCACTCCAACAGCTGGCATTACACCAGTAAAAGCACCAGTTTGTATAGTAAGATTCATTATACAACAACCAGCTTGAAAATCAATTTCCCATGGTATCTTATACAGGCCCCTTCACTCATTTCACATTTTTCTACTGTCCATTCATCCAGAAAATCATGAGCTGCATATAATAGCCAGAGATGGACACGATTAGTTAAATTGCTAATCGATTAGAATCACAGGTGCAGACTTTTGCTTTTTTCTCTGGGTGCACGTGTTCTACTTCTACCCCATGAAAAATTTTATATTCTACATTGCCTTAGGTGAGTTTTAGCGCATTTTCGGAGAAAGAAAATTGTTTCTTGTTACGTGGTTAGAAAAAGTATTTGAAATTCACGTGATGGAGAATGAAAAAAATTAGCCTACTGCTTTCATGTTCTGAAATTTGTGTATGTAGCCTGTCTTATATAGGACATTTGCAAATTTATTGTATAGTGTGTATGAATTCTTCTGGATGCAACGCACCCACGGAACTTTCTCTCTGGGTGCATTCACGCCCAAGGCTCCCAGAGAGTTGGTGCCTATGATTAGAATGAGAATTAGCTACTGAAATTTGCTAATCGATTAGAATTAGAATTAGCAAAATCTTGTAGCTAATTGATTAGAATCAGAATTAGCCAAACCAAATTCATAGACATAAGAATAGCACATGACGAGACTAAGTTTGTGCATGTCTGCCATTCTTGGATGCCATGATGGATGTGACGCTACATTTTCTTTCTTTAGGATTGGAAACTGAAGCCAATGAAATTACTTGAAGATCCAAAAGAACTGCAGAAGGAAACGTTGATATTTGGATGCATGGAAGCAACAATGGATGCTGTTACAAAGGCAAGAGAAAATTTTATTTTGTCAATGTATGGTGCTAAGCCAGAGGTGGGCAACAAACTGCCCGCGGGCCGGGCCCAGCCCCTGGGGACCTTTGAACTGGCCCTTGACATGTCTTTTATATTAGCATTGTACATGGCACTTGGGAACCTTTTATCCGTTTTATGTATTTTTACAACTGATTAAACTTAAAACATATTTAGTTTTTTATTATAGTGTAGGACTGTAGGTATTAGGATAATTAGGTTTTCATCATAAAAATATCTAAATTTTAGGGCTGGTACTGATTAAAATAATTTTAATCGATTAATCTCAAAAATTTAATCGAGATTAATCGATTAAATTCGATTAATTTGGTCCATATTACATAAAGCGTGAAAACTGTTTAGACTGTAGCCTATACACTGCAAAAATCCTTCAATCATTCGACGTGCTAAAACTCAAATTGTCAAACTGAGAAATGCAGTCAGTAGTAACTACCCTCTATCTACCAAAATCTCCAATAATTTTGCCATTTTCGACTTTTCCCTCAGCATGTACCTTAAATGCAAAATGATCTCTTAATTTTCCACTCAAATGTTTCACGTTATTACTGTTTGCCATATTGTTTATTCCGGAAATAGGTCAGTTGACGTCATAAAAAAAGTAAAAAAATTAATCGAAAATTAATCGAACAAGCCAAAATTAATTGATTAAAATTTTTAACGATTAATCGATTAATTAATCGTTAAAATCCGCAGCTCTACTAAATTTACTTTAACGGTTATTCTGCAAATTTTTTTATAATAAAATTAATATTGTCTCATTTTCTGGAGCAAATGAATCTGCAAAAATTAGCCTGCAACTGGTACATGGCTCCTCAGCTGCCCTTAAAATCTTAGGGTGGCCCTCTGTTAAGGAAGCTCCCCATGCCTGTGCTAAGCATTCAGTAGCTAGTTTGGATGAGCTCTGCTACTTGAATATGTCGTACAGGGAATATATGTATCACTGGAGCGATTACCTCCAATGTTGAGATCAAAATATTTTCACAACTTAAGAAGTTAAGAGTGCATCTGCAGGCTACATTACTTGCAGTCAAAACTTCAAAAAGAACGGTGTGGGTTTATGCATAGAAATTGGGAATTGACACCCATCATTATCAGCGCCAGCCTTGACATTTTTCAGGCTCTGTGCAGAGTATAGGCCTACTGTACAGGCCCCCATGACACAAGTCAAATTGTTATTCATTGCTAATCATTTTACTTTATTAGATCGTTAAGAAGTACAACAAGTAAAATGTAACTGTACAAATGCACCTGAATAATACAGAATAATACATACTGCTACTTCTTCACAGAGGATTCTGGGATATAGAGGAAGTTAAAATATTATAGCGCTAACATATGTTTGAACCAAATTTTTTTAAACGAACTAAACCGTTGTTACCATTTGATGTTAATTTTATTGACAAAAGAGAATATTTAATCAGAACCATAATATTATTACTAGGGTGTCTTGGTCTTTTTCATTTTCTGTGACATTTTCGGGCCCCACTAACTTGCATGCAATCGCAGGGTTTGCCCATCCCTAAGGCCGACAAAGATCCTATGTGAAAACTATTACACCTAACTGATTGCATTTGACTGAATGAAAGAATAGAAGGTTAAGCTAAAAACCTTGATGACTGCTTTGACGACTGTTTTGTCGGTGCTCATTTTCGCTCTGTTCAGCGCCCCGACGTTCACCCCGACCCAGGTTAGAAAGACGAACTTAACCCTCTTGCTCAGCTCGTCTCCCGTATTTAGACGAAGGAAGCCGTACAGCCGATCGTCATCTGAAGAACAACAACAACAAAATACAACAGCTGAATTGAATACTACAGATCTTCATAAAATAATAATAATAATAATAATAATAATAATTGTAATAATAGATAATTGTAATAATTAAACTA
This sequence comes from Aporrectodea caliginosa, assembly GCA_020284085.1. Classification (NCBI taxonomy): domain Eukaryota; kingdom Metazoa; phylum Annelida; class Clitellata; order Crassiclitellata; family Lumbricidae; genus Aporrectodea; species Aporrectodea caliginosa. Next base: position 226,110 of record JACEVL010000177.1, on the reverse strand, counting down.
TCTGCAAAGACTAGCCATTCCAAAACAATGCTCCCTTAATTTCTGCAATCCCTTCTCTTTCTGTATTTAGGGACATGGTGGCCGATTGGTTACAGCGCTCACCTCGTAACGCCGAGAGCACGGGTTTGAGCCTCTCATTAGACAGTTACTGTGTCTGGACCAGAGGTGCAAAAAACCAAACTTTTTTCAAAATGAAAAGTTGGTTTTTTTTTTTTTTTGGGTTTTGAGATTTTCCTATTTCGGATAATAAAACTCATTCAAATGGCATAATACCGTTCAAATTAATCAGATGCATATAAATGAAATTAACTAGAACAGTAGAACCGTAGAATGTCATAAAACGAAGTTAACAAAGACCATACAACAATTGCCAAGAGAGTTGAAGAGACGCCATTTTTAGCATTTATCATGTAAAATTTGTAAAAAACCAAAATCCCAAATTTTACGGTTTTTTGTTTTTTTTGGTTTTTTAAAAAAACCCAAAAAACAAAAACCAAAAAACCAAGCCTTTAACAGCCCTCGTCTGGACCCTGTGTAAGTTCTTTGCTAACAATTACTCAGCGCCATCGCCTGATGCTTGGCCATTAGATAGTGGCCCTTAATAAATGTATAATATTAATAAATAATATTGTTTGCTTCTTCTGCTGTCAGCCAAAGGTATTGATTATTCTTAAGTAAGAATTTGGCCAGTTGACCAACAGCCTGTTGGTTGGCTGACTGCCAGGAACATAGAAGGGGCCAATCAGTCAGTCAGCCTCTTCTTGTCTCTGTCTCTGTCTGTGTCTCTCTCTCTTTGCATCATTGTCTCTCTCTCTCTCTCTCTCTCTCTTTGTATCCTTCTCTCTCTTTGTATCCTTGTCTCTTTCTCTTTGTATCATTGTCTCTCTTTGTATCCCTGTCTCTCTCTCTCTCTTTGTATCATTGTCTCTTTCTCTCTTTGTATCCTTCTCTCTCTTTGTATCCTTGTCTTTCTTTGTATCATTGTCTCTCTCTCTTTATCTCCTTGTCTCTGTGTATTCTTGTCTCTCTCTCTGTGCCCTTGTCTCTCTCTTTGTATCCTTGTCTCTCTGTGTATCCTTGTCTCTCTCTCTCTCTGTGTGCCCTTGTCTATCTCTCTGTATCCTTGTCTCTGCTTCGTTCTATATAGTCGTCCTTCTCTTAATGTCTGCGTGTCTGTCTGTCGCTTCCTCTTGTCTGCCTGTTCGTTTGTCTCGGTCCTCGTCTGTTTCGGCTGCGACTGATCTGGGTGCGGGACACATTAGGGGAAGGGGAAATGAATGGGGAAGCATTCCCATTCCTTTCAACTGTATCACTCAGCAGGAGTGAACTAAATAGGGGAACCACGACCCAGTTTGGGGAGTGTCTGAACCCTTTACCCAGCATTTGCAGCTGTTATCATCATCATCATCATCATCATCACCATTATTATTATTATTATTTAGCATTTATTATAATTATTATTATTTAGCATTTATTATAATTATTATTATTTAGCATTCATTATAATTATTATTATTTACTATTTATCATCATAATTATTATTTATTGTTATTATTTTTTCCCCGACGTACATCTGAAAAGGGAGGGCGTGGCTGGTTTTTCGTCTGTGACGGAGTGCACGAGTTCGAACCCTTCTCAGGTCATTAGATCATCGGCGACTTCATAATGCAGGGTTTCTAAACACCATCAATAATAATAGACCCTTTGTTGCGACATATAAACTCAAATCTCTCGCTGTTCAGTTTCAAGGGCAGAATACAACGACGAAGAATTAAGAATACGAGGAAGCAGAAAAGCAGTCCTATACTTAAGCGAGACTGAGTGGCAGCCAAGGGTATGAAGCCTTTGCTTTTCTTAGCCTCGGCATATGAGGACGGGAGGCCAGTCCTCTCACTCGCCGTCTCATCTTCCCACCAACAGTGTACGGTCAGTGTACTCATTTCACAGCTGAATTTTGTTTGCTAGGTGTCACAAGTGCAGCACAAACTTCGAAACAAGTTTCTGCCTTGGCAGGATTTGAACCCACTGCTCTTACCAACGACGTTCCAGCGCACTAACCACTAGACTATCTTGAACCCAGTGGCGTAACGAAGGGAGGAGAGGGGCATCCGCCCCCGGGCGCAGCATCAGAGGGGCGCAAATTTAGCTTTCAGTGGTATACACAGTATACTATGACAAGAACGATTAACAGTCGACAAGAAAATTAAAATGGGGCGCAGTCGTCAACTCTTGCCTCTGGGCGCTGAAACCCTTCGTTACACCACTGCGTGAACCCCCGACAACGTAGAAGGGTTGGAGAGAGGGTGTTTGAACAAATGAACTGTGCATACCAGAGAATTTCGACTTGAACTCTTCGTAATCAGATCCTGTTGAGTCGAGCACAATATTCTTGCCATCGTATCCCAGAATTGCCCTGAAATTCAAGACAGACAATAGTATACAATACAATGCAAGTGCATTTCATATTGCCCTCCTTCCAAGCCAATGAGTCAGACTATTAGCAAAGACAGACATTCATTTACAGCTATTTTACTTCCAATACAATACAATACTATGCAAGTGCATTTCAAACTGCCTTCCTTCCAAAGGGGTTCAGACAGGGTGAGAATTGTTGGGGGACATCAACCCCCTAGTCTTTCTTAGGACTCCACAGTAAAGTCTTCATTGCAGACCGAAACTCCACATAGATCAAAGTCTGACACCCCCCCCCAACCCCCAGTTATTTTTCTACAATTCTCATACTGGGTTCAGAAATGCACACCCGACCATGCGACATGGAATCGATGTCGCTGAGCTATACTATATGAGTGAAGTATACTTGCTCAAGGTCCCTACATAGTGACCGTCTCAGGGGAGGCTCGAACCCATACTCTACGCATTACAGGCCGAGCACTCTAACCAATTGGCTACCATGCCCCAATGTATGCAGGCAAGATTGTGAGAGAAATTCTGCTAAAACATGAGAGAGAAATTAAGGAAAAGTGACTTCAGTTGACAGTGAAAGAACGAATGAATTAACGAGAGTCCATGAGTCAGACTGTTAACAAGGACAGACGTTCATTAATACAGCTATTTTACTTCCTTGTTAAGTTGACACCAAGATAGATACATGATTACACGTGTGCGTGTGTGTGTGTTTGTATGTGTGTGTGCCTGCGTGTGTGTGTTTGCGTGTGTGTGTGTTTGTGTGTGCGTGTTGTACGTGTGTGTGTTTGTGTGTAGGTGTATGTGTGTGTTGTATGTGTGTGTGTGTTTGCATGTGTACCCGGTAGGTGTATTTGTGTTTGCATGTGTGTGTGTGTCTGTTTGCGTGTGCTTGTGTGTGTGTGTGTGTGTGTGTGTGTGTGTGTGTGTGTGTGTGTGTATGTGTGTGTGTTTGCATGTGTACCCGGTAGGTGTATGTGTGTTTGCATGTGTGTGTTTGTTTGTTTGTGTGTGCTTGTGTGTGTTTGCGAGCGTGTGTGCGTGCGTGTGTGTGTGTGTTTGCGTGTGTGTGTGTGTGTGCGTGAGTGTGTGTGTGTGTATGTGTGTGTGTGTTTGCGAGTGTGTGTAGGTGTGTGTGTGCGTGCATGTAAAAATTTGTTTGTATATAGAAGAAATGTGTTCGCACATCTGCACAAATTCATAATATGAAATAAAATTGACATAGTGCTGTGCGCATGCATTTATCTGCGGAAGATAGATTGTGTTCGGATGTTGGGAGGGTCGTAATGATTGACAAACATTCAGATCCTATTCTCATATTCGCCTAACTGTTCCTAACAAATAATTTAGTATCATTTTATTAATCCTCCTCCTGTGTGGCCTTTTGTAAGTTGTAATTGAAGTTCAGGCAAATCATAATGCAAGGTTAAAGTAAGGTATAAGACCGTGACAAGAAAGCGAAAGTAAAGTGAGAAAAGGTATGGCCCTGACCAAGACTATACTGGATAGATAATTTAAATGAGGACATAACATCACTTGGACTAACATTACATAGGGGAGCAAAGAACGTGACAAATGACTGAGGTCAATGGAGGTCATTTATTTAGTTTTTTCTCGTGTGTTCGTTTGTTTTATTTTTCATAGTGCTTTGAATCGAGTTAATCATTTACTGTGTACTATGTACTATACTGTTTGCATTGCTGTACGAAACTTGATGTTGCACTGTTTGTCAAAGCTGTAGCTGTCACTAATTCAGATTTCTGAAATGTTGTTCTAGGTGTCCCTAGTTAGCGGGATCTTGATCCCTTTCGGGACTCCTCTTGCGGCCAATCTTGAAATTTCATGTTGAAATGTTTTGTGATTTGATACGGCTTCAATAAAAGAGATTTGATTTGATTTGATTGATTGATTGAACCCATCGCCGCCAAATGGATAGCGGCAAGGTAAGATAAGCCAAGGTGAGATAAGGCCGTGTGAGCCAATGGGGGACTCTGTAAAAATGGCTGCTATAGGTGGCGCCAGGATGGGATATAGTTTGGCTACTCTAGGTAAAATGTGTGCTCTGTTGTGCGGTAGGTTTATTTCATAGACATCTTACATTTAATATATGATGTCTATGGTTTATTTACGCTAAAGTGGTCTAAAGTTTGACCACATCACATACTGGCGACGCCTATCGCCGCTTAAAGGAACTGCTCACAGAGTCCCCCATAGGAACAGAGGAGAGACGTTAGAACTGTTAGAGAATAAAAGACGGAAGGGAACGAGAAGAAGATTGAAAAATAGCACTTCATTCATTCAGATATCAGTGCTGTACTATCCAAATCCAACTAATTGGTAATTTGAGTACTCGGCGAGTACCTTAACGAGTACTCGCCAGTTTTCTTCAGCAAATGCTGACAATGACGTCACTTATGACGAACCACAGAGGAAAAGGATTCTCTTTGGATTGGTCAGAAAGTATCTAGGCTAATTATAAGTTTGCATAATTTAATAATTAAACAAAATATCAATTTCTTATTTTCCAGCGATTATGCAGAGAATATGAACGGTGCCCGAATTCGTTGTGGAGTCAAGTAATTCGAGACCTTGGTGCAGTCCTAATGAATGATGGTCACAGTATCAAAGGTGGGTAACTAATCGATTAGCTAATCGATTCTAATTCAAATCAATTTGCAAATTTCAGTAGCTAATTCTGATTTTAATCGATTAGCAATGTCACTAATCGTGCCCATCTCTGGTCAGTATGTCAAATGGCAGGATGTGCCACTGTGACAGACACACAGTCAAAATGACAGACTGACAAAGTGACAGACAAACTGACAGTCAAATGACACACAGACAAAATGACAGACTGACAAAATGACAGACAAACTGACAGTCAAATGACAGACAGTCAATATGATCGACTGACAAAATGACAGACAAACTGACAGTCAAACGACACACAGACAAAATGACAGACTGACAAAATGACAGACAAAATGACAGACAAACTGACAGTCAAATGACACACAGACAAAATGACAGACTGACAAAATTACAGACAAAATGACAGACACAATGACAGACAGACAAAATGACAGACTGACAAAATGACAGACAAACTGACAGTCAAATGACAGACAGTCAATATGATCGACTGACAAAATGACAGACAAACTGACAGTCAAACGACACACAGACAAAATGACAGACTGACAAAATGACAGACAAAATGACAGACAAACTGACAGTCAAATGACACACAGACAAAATGACAGACTGACAAAATGACAGACAAACTGACAGTCAAATGACAGACAGTCAATATGATCGACTGACAAAATGACAGACAAACTGACAGTCAAACGACACACAGACAAAATGACAGACTGACAAAATGACAGACAAAATGACAGACAAACTGACAGTCAAATGACACACAGACAAAATGACAGACTGACAAAATTACAGACAAAATGACAGACACAATGACAGACAGACAAAATGACAGACATAAAGACAGATAGACAGACATCCAACATAAGAGACAGATCAAATGAGGCATAATAACATAAACGGAAACAAACTGACAAGACAGACAAAAGAGCAGATACAACGAGACATGGGCAAACTGACCGACAGACAAGCACACAGGCAGACACAACGACAGACACTCACAATGACAGGAGGTCAGGCAGACAGACGGAAACATCCAGATGGTCACTGACGGCAGATAAATTTCAGTCCCACTTGTACAATTTCAACGAGTATCATATGACCCTGAACAGTAATTCTACTCGTCTCCTCCACTTAACACGCCTGTTTGGACTTCTTATCAGTAGCAAATGACCGGGAAACTCAATGCATGCTAGCGTACAGCCGGGGTACTCCATGGTACAGCCCAGCGCCACTCCAACCGCCCACCAGAACAGGTTCACCTCTTACTTGCACTTACTTAGAAGTTCCGGACGAGTTGAGGATCATTTTACCAACAATCCAGGGTATGGGAGTAAGACAGGGATAGAGGGAGGAGGGTAGCAGACGATAAAGTATGTGGAAAGAAGGAGGATGGGTAGAGGAATTTGGAATGAGACTCATGAGTCAGTTCTTTAGTATGAAACTGTAATAACGTTATTAGTCAGGGTTGTTAATCTTAAACGCTGTCTGCAAGGGCTGTCAATACAGCTCTCTTTTCGGCCAGCCACATCAGTTTCTTGATGATGTAGCGCGATAAAAATTCACAGTAAATTATTTCATATGAACTAAGCGCTCGTGAATAAACTGGGGCCCTGCGCTTGGCTTTCAAGTGACGCTTTAGAAGTCTATAGAGTTTACGATTATGTTCGATAAATGTCTGTCACGTCAAGCATGACATCATGTAAGACTGTAAGTGATTGCTTGACACTGTACATTTCTGGCGTGTCACTATACTATGTGACTATAGCATTGCTGCTATTACGCCACGTGACTGCTGGCGTAATACCATTTGACTGGCATTACACGACATGGCTGGCATGACACCACACCTGTTGCACGACGTGATATGATTGACACGACACATGACACCAAACGACTGTTGACATGTCTTGAAGGGGCGCTATAACAAGTGCTCATACATACATACATACATACATACATACATACATGCATACATACATACATACATATGTATACATACATACATACATACATACATACATATATACATACATACATACATACATACATACATACATACATACATACATACATACGTCACATACATACATACATACATACATACATACGTCACAACTGGCATGACGCTATATTACTGTCGGCATGACATTTTACATAACTGGAATGACGTAACATTACTAGTGTAAAACCGATATGAATTATTCTGCATGACATAACATTGCGTGACATGGGACAACACAAAGCACTATTGTACGTCACCAACTGTTGTACAATAACTTCAATCGATTCTTTCGCCGCTTACCTGTCTATATTATAGCTACCTGCAGACAGGTAGGCCTTTCTGCCTACCCTCCTGTCTGCCTGCCTAGCTACCTGCCTGCCTTTCTGCCTACCCTCCTGTCTGCCTGCCTAGCTACCTGCCTGCCTTTCTGCCTACCTTTCTGCCTACCCTCCTGTCTGCCTGCCTAGCTACCTGCCTGCCTTTCTGCCTACCTTTCTGCCTACCCTCCTGTCTGCCTGCCTAGCTACCTGCCTGCCTTTCTGCCTACCTGTCTGCTTAGCTACCTGCCTAGCGGTCTGCCTGCCTTTCTGCTTGCCCACTGGTCTGCCTACCTGTCTGCCTGTCTATCTGCCTAGCTTTCTTACTACCTGTTCCGCCTAGCGTCCTATCTGCCTGCCTACCCGCCTGTCTACCTGCTCGTCTACCTACCTGTCTGCCTGCCTATCTGCCTAGCTTTCTGCCTACCTGTCTGCCTAGCGTCCTATCTGCCTGTCTACCTTTCTGCCTACCCGCATGTCTACCTACCTGTCTGCCTGCCTATCTGCCTAGCTTTCTGCCTACCTGTCTGCCTAGCGTCCTATCTGCCTGTCTACCTTTCTGCCTACCCGCATGTCTACCTACCTGTCTGCCTGCCTATCTGCCTAGCTTTCTGCCTACCTGTCTGCCTAGCGTCCTATCTGCCTGTCTACCTTTCTGCCTACCCGCATGTCTGCCTACCTGTCTGCCTGCATATCTGCCTAGATTCCTGCCTGCTTTGCTACATGCCTAGTGTCCACTGTCCTGTCTGCTTGGCTTCTTCCTTGCCTGCCTGGAATCCCGCCTGTTTGTTTGTCTGCCTGCCTGGATTCCTGTCTGTCTGTCCGTGTGACTGCCTGCCTGCCTCTCTGCCTGCCTGTTCGTCCATCTGTCCGTGATGACTAATCGACCGTGACCAACATTCAATATATTTTATATTGCAGATTTTATCAACCTTAATGAAAATTATTCCACCTGTCCGTCCGTCCATTTGTCTCTCTCTCTCTCTCTCTCTCTCTCTCTCTCTCTCTCTCTCTCTCTCTCTCTCTCTCTCTCCGCAGTCGTGCCAATCAAGCATACATTTATAGAGCGCCACTGCTATCCTTCCGTACCATTCAACATCAAACTATGCATCGTTTATATAGCGCCGTTACTTCTCTTCTTACCAACTCGTAGGCGTCGAGTCGTTGCGGACGTCCTCATAAGCCTCGTGGATCGTTTCTTTGTCGATTGTAGTCATTGTTCCTGATACGGACGGACGGACAAACGGACTAGCTGACCGATCGACAAAGAACTGAGAAAATTCCGCTTTTGTTGTTGTTTTCACACGCCTCCCTTCACAACGATCGTTCGATTCGGCTAATTCTACTCCGAAAATGACCGACAAAATCTTCCCTAACACGTTGCTTCACCAATGACTACAGAATGCGTGCGCTTATCGGGGTACATTTGTCTATTTTTCGAAGGGGTCCTGTCAGGATTATTCACCCTCGTCCGACTGCCTAGCTGTCAACCTGCTTGCCTGCCTCTATTGCCTCGTTGGCGTGCCTGCCTCTGCCTGTTTAGGCATCTGATAATACGAGGGACATCATCTGTCCAATCAGCGATTTCCACTCGGTGGGCGGTGTAATAATGGCACGCCGTTGGCGACATTAGTCTGCGTCATTTACCGATACACAAAGCGACTTGTAATTAATTAGACGTATGTGTATGTGCACGCTAATAAGACCTACGTCCGGTCGACCGTAATTGGTTTGATTTAATTCAATTTTATTGAGATGCTTCATCACCGCTGACCGTTTGAACTGCGGCCGAGTGCCGTTGGCTGCTTTTGTGTTAGTTTCAACGTGTTTGGTGTCTTGAGGTCTAGATTGTTCGTTTCCGATGCATGCGCGCTTGTCAGATGCGAATAAAGACTGCATGCTTACTTCCTGACTTACTTACTTGCTGGCTCACTTACTTACAGAAGTTTAAGTACGTGCCGCGCTATTCAGTGCATATTTTAACGGATTTGGACTACTGGGACAAAGTCTGCTATACTACTTTCAATGTTATTGGAAACTAACATTTGCCTGGGGCAAATCACCAAAACTACTGGGACAAATCCTAACACTACTGGGGCAAATCCTAAAACTAATGGGACAGTTAAAGTATGCACTGGCGCTATTACACGGGGAACAAATCGTAAATTATATCTAAATCAAACCTAGGCCTACTGTCCATCGCGTAGGTGGATCATGCACTACCGACGTAGCCATTCAGCGCTCGTGAATAAGCTGGTGCCCTGCGCTTGGCTTTCGAGTGGCGCTTTAGAAATTTGGAGATTACGATTACGATTACGATTATTATGTAGACCAGTTCGTTAAGAAAGACTGGATTCTTGCATGTTTGCATATCCATTGTTTTTCATGACACACCTACCGTGCAATACATGTACTATTAGTCAAAAATTATTAAGTGAGATGGAAGGGGAAAGGAGGATATTTGTGCTCCATTTAACTAAAGTTAATTAATTAAACTAAAGTAGCCAACTCAGCTATGATGAGTACACTGACCGTACACTGTCGGTGGGAAGATGAGACGGTGAGGGAGAGGATTGGCCACCCGCCCTCATATGCCGAGGCTAAGAAAATGAAGTCGCTAACACTTCATACCTATGGCTGCCTCAGGGCTAGCTCAAGGGACTGCTCTTCTTCTTCTTCTTCTTCTTCTTCTTAACTAAAGTTAGAAGTATCGGCAACAGAAAACGGAAAATTACCATAAGGCTAAGCGACCAGTACAAGGTTATAAACAGGGCAGATATCTTATGAGGCAATCGGCGCCCCATAGACTGTCACACGGACTCTCCTCTGTAGGCCAGGCCTACCTGTGACGCGCTCTTTAGGCTGTTAGACCCAGCAGGAAGTTATAGTCCTGGGACTAATGGTTTCTTTTTAAGCCTTACGCAAACATTCGTCAGTTGTAGGCCTATCGACAGTTTCATATGAACTTCAAGTGCAAACGATCTAGGGCTCTGTTTATGAGCGCACTGAAAAGTCCATGGGTAGGTTAGCCAGCCAGGTGCGTGACGTGCGGGGTTTCTGTGATTCAGAGGGTTGGTAGAATGACGTCGAACGCTTCGGGGTATTAGGGTAGAATATCATACGTACGGGGGAGGGGGAGGGGTAAGCATGGTAGATGTGTCATGGAAAAATTGGCTCATGAACCAACCACATCGAGGGGGTTTTGCCGACAGGATTCTAGTTCACGCAGTGTTGCCTTATATATAGAAACCTCACCAGCTATACGTACGATTAGATTAGATTAGATTAGCTCAGATTATATTAGATTAAATTCAGTGATATCTAATTAGATAATAATAATAATATTCGTTTATTAATTCAAACTGACAAGTACACAGTAAGATTACATGATATAGTAGTGACATGATACAAGTTTAACAGGAATCGAATTTAACTGTAGGGCAGCCTGCAAGGCGTCCATCTGCCATACAGATGACAGCCTTCCACTCCCAAGGAGGCCTAGGGAGTGGAAGGCTGAGTCAACCTTTTGGGAGCTAGCGGGTATCGAACCCGCGTTCCTCTGATCTTCGTGCCAGCGTGCTACCATTTAACCATGTCCCCAGACTACATGTAGACTAAATAATTGTGGTTGCTCATGCTACACTATAGATTAAATCAGATGGAATTCCGCAATTTTATTATCATTTCCTCCACGAATCTCACCGCTCACCAAACATGATCTGCATTAAGCTCCTCTGTCACCCCTCAGGCTGCCTGCCATCTACAGATTAGTTTCACCTTTCAAGAACTTCTACCCTGCGGATACCACTCCTCTGGTTTCCAATCTCTCTCATTCTAAACGAAACCTGTCTTGCAGCTAAACTCTGCCTCCTTCTCTCTATGGTCTCTCTGGCAACCGAACTTTGTTCCTCACTTAATATTGTCATCTTGGGACAACCCCGCTGACTGGACGCAGCGCTTGTGAGGAAGTAGGTGCCCTGCGCTTAACTATAATTATCACGGTCCGTACACGGCGTCCTCGAACTCCGCCACTACCCGGCCTGTGGTAGTGCCAGTCCCAAGCCTGGAGAAAGGAGGAGGGCGACACTAATCATCTTTGTTATGACAGAGTGTCGTTAAACAGCAACCAAGAGAACGGCCTCCTCAACCGGCGTGGAACTCGTTCAAACGGGCAGCGGTGCTGAGGGATTTCGCACGATAAATTAACTGAAAAATGAACAGGGTCGAGGCAATACCGTCGCTTAAAAGATATGTAGGCCCTATATTTACGTTTATTTATTAGCACTTTAGATTCATTCATTCATTTCAGATATTCATATAGCGCCCCTTCAAGATTTCTACTCAGAGGCGTTGATATTGGGAAGTCAGGATTACGATTATGAATAAGACTTAGGCCTACTGTTCACAAAATTCTAGATTGTTTAGGAACGTGTAGGCTATGTATTTAGGGTTGGTTTTACGGGTTGAGCCCCAAATAAGTTTTCTAAAAAAAATTATATGCTTTTACATGCAAAATACAAAGAACTTATCTTTTGCGACCAAGTCCAATGGAAGCCCCCAAATTGTTTCCTGGCTATACTATTCTGTTTAGGACTTTACGGATCACGGCACGAACAAGTTTTGGCAATAAATTCCATAGCGCTGTATAAGTTCTTATATAAAAACTGTCTTCACTATGGAGCTTTCGAAGTAACAGTAGGCCCTATAGGCCTATTCCAATGTTTAACGACATCTTATCTACGCAGCCCTTTGACGTCTTGACAGTTTTTGATATAATTATATCAGTTAATTTCCGTATAACTTTTGACATCAGTTTCCGTTCGTCTATCTCGTTCTTGATTTCGTGTCTGACAGGCTGTTGAGACAGGTGGTTGTTGTTGGTCTTGTAAAATATACAGATTAATATTTTATCATATTTATATATCTACACACATGTATCCTACACATATGTATCGTTATTCATTTGGCCATTTGGCTTCTTTCATTTGCTCATTGGCTGTTTTTGACCTTCTTTTTTGTTTTAATTTTCTGTATTATTTTTAGGGCTGCGGAAGTCAACGATCAATTAATCGACTAATCGATTAATTTTAACTATTAAATTTATTTTTTTACGATTAATCGAGGACCGCTTGTTATATTCGATAGGGTTCCCCGGTATTGCAACCCTTGTGATTAATAAATCCAACACTGCAAATTACTACTAGCCTAACTAGCAATAAATATTAATAATACTATTAAAAGAATGAATCATGTTAATTTTGTATTTGTCATTACTCATTTGGGAATGCATTTAATCACATTAACTTAATCCTTAATTTTTAAATAGTTAACTAAAAAAGTAGTAGGCCTAGTTTCAGTTTAACGACTAGACTGTGTGACAACAAAGATCATTAGCGTCGCCCTCTTTCTTCCTCCAGGCTTGGCATTGACGCTTTCGGAGTACCAACACTGGCTGAGTTAGAGCCTTCGAAAGTGATTGCGATTAAATACTATCACGGATTCTTCACTTTAAACGGGTATGTTATTTTAGTTAAGATTTTATATTCCTTTGTTAATGTGATTTTTGATGGATCCATCTTATTTTATTTGGGTTTGTTTATTGTTTGTTGTTTGTTTTTTGAGCCCAAGGCTTACTCCACTCTAAGTAACATTGACTGTCTTTCTTTCCCTATCTGTATTTTTTTACATGTTTAGGTGTCCCTATTTAGCGGGATCCATGATCCCTTTGGGCCTCCTTATTATAGCCAGTACATGTCAAACCGTTGCCTTACTGTTTCATTGTTCGTTTTTCTCTTCTGATGGTTACAGAAATAAAAGATTGATGATTGATTGAAATCCACTTCTGCTTAACGCTTTATTCGATAGGTGGCAAATCTGCTCCTTAAAAAAAATTTAATTCCCAGCGTGTTCGGTCTTATGGCAGACCGCCTTCCAGTTTTTGTTCGCCAAATGCAGCACTGTTATTTGTTGACACTGCAGCTAACGGACTGATTCGGTAGATGGCAGCATGATCTTCAAAAGTCTGTCTAGATTTTAAACTCAATCAATTTTCGTTTATTTTGGTCCAGCTAACCGTTTTACCATAAAAATCCACGAAATTCCACCAAATGCACTACGTGTATACGACTAGAAGGAAAAAGAAACAAAGGCAGACCAAGACTACGTTGGATAGACAATAGGCCTATAAATGAGGACTTAACATCACTTGGACTGACAATAGGCCTAATGTGAACAATGGACTTGAACACAGGCGTAGCCTAGCGAGAACAAAATTCGGAGGGGTTTTAATTTTTCGGGGGTTTCCATTGGAAATTGTCGTATTTTTCTACATTTTTAGTTTTTAACAGTAATGCATCTATATGGGGTGGGGGGGTGAACCCGTAAAACCACCCCTAAATGCGCCATGGACTTGACAAAAGACCGTGGACAATGGAGATCATTTCGTACCCATCGCCGCCAAATGGCTTGCGTCAGGAACTGATGATGATGATGATGATGAAAGACTAGACGCAGCCATTGTAACTCAGTCAATTCGATGTTGGAATTTCAAGAGAATTGATGGAGTAGCGTGAAATGGACTATTTCCATTATGTACTAGGCCTATATGGGTTATGAATTGAGATTGGCTTCGATTTTCGCATTGTGCTTGCAATTACGACAATTTCTGTAGTATCGTCAGCAAGCTACTTCTAGGATGCTTTACACGGCCAACTGTCAGTGCAAATGCTAAGAGTTACGACTGAAGCGATTTGTACTTTATGGGAACATTTGTATAGCACCCTCTTCTGAAGTAGTTCTTTGCGGGGCAGCAGCATCCGACTGCATTATCTTTCTGAGGACAACCCTACCTTCGAGCAATTACGTAGAATGGCGGAAGAGAGCCTGCTTGATCAGGGCCATGTGTTGAGCCCATTGCTCACCACGTTGAGACCACAGCCCTACTCCATAAGGCCGAGACTGGACGACCCAATTATCCCTATGGCAGACAACCTAACGAGGAAACATCTTTGACAAGGATGATTTAAATTAAATTAAATTAAGGATGATTTAAATTAAATTAAATTACGGATGGTTTAAATGTTATGTAAACCAAAGTGCGATGTAGGCCTAAGCAGTTGGTCGTAATAAAGAATACACTTACTTACTTTAAACCAATATGATCAAATCCATTACAGGTTAGATAGTGATTAATGTGGATCAGACATTTGTAAACGAGATGATATCTGATCAAGAATGAAACGAAACGTCTTGCTGAGCGTATGGCATAAGTTTCACTTTAGATCCAATCATGGGCTTCCGCGTGATTTTTTTTTTTGGGGGGGCATAGAATTTTTTTTTGGGGGGCAAAGTTTTGAATTGTTGGCACGAGGGACTAACGAGGGTGCCGAAAGCAACCTATCACGCCACCCTCAGGGCTCCTCCAGTGATTAGAGGGTCTGGCGCGGATCCAAATAGCCACCAGCGCTATTGGAAGCATTTGACATGATATGGAGCCTGTTTTTATTGTTCTGGGATCTGTTTTCAGCTATATCTGAACGTTTATTTCAAACACAAAACTTTTAAAAGTTTAAATGTTTTTATGTATTTTAAATCTCTCAGGTTATCCTGACTAGTTTGGATAAAAATAAAACCGGAGAGGGTAAGGGGCAAATGCTCGTTGCCCTTCCTGACGCCAATGGATCAGATCATTTAAGATCTAATCAACTCATTAGGATCTAATAAAATGATTTGACGTCAGATGAAATTCTTTGAATCAAATCAAATCACTTCAAATGAAATCATTTCGTATCTCATCAAAGCACTCAGTATCAGATCCAACAAATTCAGATGAAATCAAATCCTTTCAGTCAGATCAAAATCATCTCTGATCAAATCATTTCAGATCGGTGCCGACGAAGAGGAACAAGACTGTCGGAATTAATGACTACTTATGACATCAACGCATGACGCGTCCGCATTTCCGGTTTCCGCCTGACGTTTCGTGACACATGACGGGCAGTCTCGTCTCGTTCTTGCGCAACGAGATCTCGCGACAGCGAGAACTGCGTCTAATGGAAAGCTTTAGATTCGGCGAGGTGATTAAATTTTTTCCTCTATCCAGTGACTCTAGACTTGCCAATCGTTAATGCGGCCTTGACTATAGGAAGACACCATCCAGTCACTAGGGGGCGTTCCTTGCCCCGCACAAACGACCCAGATCCACCGCTGCCCTGCGTGCAGCAGGGCTAACAATCATGCGATGATAGCAAACAGATACAGGCTACGCTGTGGTATCAACCATCATACCATGCAATGGTAACAACGATGAATACCATGAAACGGTAACAAAACCCTACATACCAGGAAATGGTAAAACAATACCTTCCATACAATGATAATTGTAAAAACAATGAACACCATGAAATGGTAACAAGAAACATACCATGAAATGGCAACAACCATGAATACCATGCAATGCTAACAACCATAGGCCTACATAGCATGGGACGATGACAATCATACATACCATGAAATAGTAACAACCATTAATACCATGCAGTGGGTAACAGCCATACGTGCCATGAAATGGTAACAATCATGAATACCATGAAATAATAGCAGCATGAGATAGTAACACCATGAATACCATGAAATGGTAACAACCATACACAGCTTGCGATCGTAACATCCATACATACCATGAAATGGTAACAACCACACATACCATGAAATGGTAACAACCACACATACCATGAAAATGTTACCATGAAATGTTAGCAACCATGAATACCACGATATGGTAACCGCCATTATTACCACGCATGCTTGCGCAGGCCCCTCAGGCTGTTTTGACAACGCCCAGAGTATGGTATGGGCAACCTCAACCCTACCACGGGGAAGGTGCGTACCCCAAGCCCCTACCCCATTGGTAGGCAGGCGTGACGGTGCAAGCGGCGTCGGCAAAGGAGGCGAGGGTGGCCGCCATCGTTTGATGCGAGAATCATTAGCGAGATCTGCGTTTGTGCGAAGCGTCGAGGACATGATTAATCTTTGACGCAGCCGGACGAGGGACACGGACGACGCAGGACAGGCGGACGAAGGCCAGGGAAAGGGAGGAGGGACGGAGAGGGAGGAGGGACGGAGAGGGAGGGACGGAGGGAGGTGGGGAGGCGGGCGAAGCGGAGAGGACGAGGGGAGGTGATAACTCAGCCTCATCCGTGACAAGCCTATTTAGCATCCATCCTGAGCCAGTAATTGGCTTGTCTCGACCGACCGGTGATTTACATGTCAGCGCCGCCGTTGTCAGGGCCTCCCGTCCATCCATCCATCCGTCCGTCCGTCCACCCATCTATCCATCTATCCGTCCTTCCATCTATCCGTCCATCCATCCATTCATCCATCCATTCATCTATCCGTCCATCCATCCGTCCATCCATGTATCCGTCCATCCATTCATCCATCCATCTATCCATCCATTCGTCCTTCCATCCGTCCAATCGTCCATCCATCTATCCAACTGTCCGTCCATTCATCCATCGGTCTGTACATCAGTCTGTCTATCTGTCCTTCCTTCTGTCTCTCTGTCCTTCCTTCTGTCTGTCTGTCTGTCTGTCTGTCTGTCTCTGTCTGTCTCTCTCTCTGTCTCTGTCTCTGTCTCTGTCTGTCTGTCTGTCTGTCTGTCTGTCTGTCTGTCTGTCTGTCTGTCTGTCTGTCTGTCTCTCTCTCTCTCTCTCTCTCTCTCTCTCTCTCTCTCTCTCTCTCTCTCTCTCTCTCTCTCTCTCTCTCTCTCTCTCTATCTCTCTCTCTATGTCCTTCCTTCTGTCTCTCTCTGCTGTCTCTCTATGTCCTTCCTTTATCTCTCTCTGTCATTCTGTCTGTCTCTCTGTCCTTCCGTCTGTCTCTCTGTCCTTCCGCCTGTCTCTCTGTCCTTCCATGTGTCTCTGTCCTTCCGTTCGTCATATACACTGAGGCCGCAGCTGATCCGGTTGCAACGGAAACCGTGATCCGCCTTCCAACCCTTTATACTCTCAGTATAGTGGTTCAAGCGATGATACTGTGGCCCATGGAGCTCAGAAGCGGTAAGTACCTAAGAGTACGGAAGCCTGAAATGGTCAATTAAGGGACAAAATCTACACTCATATGTAATATCCGGTTTACTTTACAAGTGTAGTGTGGTAGCGTAATAAATTATCTGGAAGGAGAGCGCAATATAGGCCACACACAACATGGGCCAAACACAATATGGGCTAAACACAATATGGGCTAAACACAATATGGGCCAAACACAATATTGGCTAAACACAATATGGGCTAAACACAATATGGGTCAAGCACAATATGGGCTAAACACAATATGGGCCAAACACAATATGGGCTAAACACAATATGGGCTAAACACAATATGGGCTAAACACAATATGGGCTAAACACAATATGGGCCAAACACAATATGGGCCAAACATCGACCGTTTCGCATGTGTTGTTTGCTATTATAACGGCGCTTTAGAAGTCTCTAAGTAACGAATACAATTATTGTCTAATTACAGAAGATGCTCTGCCCTTCAGCCACGTGAACTGCTCTATGTGTGTGCGAGTGCTCTTTAACTGGGAAATCACCTTGAACCCACAATTTGAGCTAATATGTGAAAAATTATACTACACACTGCAAACTGTTGACAATTTCAACTGCTCACTCTATGTCGGAAAACACACTAGTGTAAGCCCTGCACTGACTTGTAGGATTCGAGAGTAAATATGCGCTATACAAATTGACTAATACACAACAGATGGGCACCTTACAAGCTGATCAATATACTACAGTGCCAACTGCAGCCTTGCACATAATTCCACATTATAGGCCTATATCTCGTCTGCTCTGCCCTCATTTAGTTGACTACGATCTGAAGAATTCGTTAATATTAATACAATTACTATTACTATTACATGATGTTATTTTACATAGCATGTTGTATAATAATAGAAAAACTTAACTCTTCCATAGAATATAATATACAAAATAATATATAAAATAATAAATTGTTTTTCGGAACGCCGAATAAATTAACCAATAGTATACTGCAGTGCCATTCGTTGTATTGAATCTGATCGATAGCTCGATCTAATCCAATCATTCTAATCTAATCTAAACTAATCTAATCTGAACAGAAGAATGAACAGAAACAGTTGCTCTTCGCGCACGACCGACAATTCATGTAGCGCCCGACTCCGTCGCGTCCATCCGACAGAATCATCGACATCAATCGGGCACTTCCGTTTCCTTTCGGCCTATTCCGCCACCCCCACCCCCACCCCACTCCCAAAAACCCGACCTCGACTGCGGACGAACACTAATCCGGGCGGACAGTCTGTCAGATCTCGCTTTGCGGCGAGAATTGAACGTGATCACCCGTCCCGCGCGCGATAATTATAGCGAACAATTACCGCACAGAGAGTCGTCTGCTCGACAAGCGCCTTCTTTGCTCGGTAGATGTCGCCACGATGTGGCGCTAGGTGACGTTGCGTGACTTCACTTCCGCCGCAGGGGCTGGTGTGACAAAGGTCTGGGGTTCGACTCCCATCAACGGAGGGAGACTGTTGTGGTGTGTGAAAGGGACGTCTACGGTGGGGTTGGTTTCTAATTATTATTGACGAGTAATTAAGTGTGTACTATTGATAACTGCGATTGCTAAATAAGAGAAGACTATTTTCTGTCTAGATTGATCCTCTGACGTTAATAATAATAATGATAATGATAATAATAATAATACTAATTATAATAATAATAATAATAATAATAATAATAATAATAATAATAATAATATTAATATTAATATTAATAATAATAATGTCATTATTATTATTACAGATAAGGTTTTCTTTTATGATAAAACAAAATATGAGATAATCTTATATGATAGTAATAGTAGTAATAATATTAAAAAGAACAACAGCCTGGAAAACAATAACAATAGCAATAACAACAACACTAGCAGCAACAGCAACAATAGAAAAACAACGACGACGATGATGATGATTATGATCATAATAATAATAATAATAATAATAATAATAATAATAATAATAATAATAATAATAATAATAATAATGACAATAACAACAATAATAATGTCATGGTCATTTTTGACTAATTACAGTGACAGCGACGATGACGACGACGACGACTATGATTAAGAGGCATCAGTGAAGGGTTTGCGGGTGTGATGAAGAGAACGAAGAACAAGCACAGACATATGAAGCGTTAGAGCGTAGACAAAACATGACCGCGTCGTAGTGACGTCGGTCGCTCTACTTTTCTGCAATTCTAGGCGGCGTCGTTTCATCTCACGCGCCCTGCAGTGGCGCCGCCTGCCGTCCTCTGCTGATATAAGGCGTCCATGGCGCGGTTAGGGCCCGACCACATGTACGGCAGGGCCATTGAGCGGTGTGGTGGAAAATATGGCTCAACTGAAATATACGTTCCGGAGAAGGGTTTGATTGGCTAATGACATCAATCAATCAATCAATTTTCGTTTATTCCGAATACCAGGCTGACAATCAATCAATCAATGTTCGTTTATTCTGAACACCAGGCTGACAATCAATCAATCAATGTTCGTTTATTCTGAACACCAGGCTGACAATCAATCAATCAATGTTCGTTTATTCTGAACACCAGGCTGACAATCAATCAATCAATGTTCGTTTATTCTGAACACCAGGCTGACAATCAATCAATCAATGTTCGTTTATTCTGAACACCAGGCTGACAATCAATCAATCAATGTTCGTTTATTCTGAACACCAGGCTGACAATCAATCAATCAATGTTCGTTTATTCTGAACACCAGGCTGACAATCAATCAATCAATTTTTTTTTATTCCGAACACCAGGCTGACAGAACGCAGCTTGTTACATAAGTTAGTTGTATATTTATTATGTGTTTTTTTATGTCACCTTAATTATCCTTTCTGGATATCGTTTAATTTAATTTTGAATGATTTATTCAGAATGTGATTTTATATAGTATTCTATAAATGAAATTGCGGTTGTCCTTGTCCGGAAGAGAGAAGCCATGGGCCCGACGACGGAGCGCATGTCATTCAGCGTCAGGGACGCGTATACATATGGAGTTCGTTGATATATGTATGTATGTATGTATGTATGTATAATGTATGAACACTTGTTATAGCGCCCCTTCAAGAATTCTACTCAGAGGCGCTCCCGACTACAGCGCGGACACTGAATCGGAGTTTCACGCCGAAGCGCATGAGCAATTGCGAGTGAAGGACTTGCCCAGGGTCCCTACGCGGCTATATGGCATGATTCGTAATGTCCAAGGTCCTTGCCTTATTAAATGCCAAAGTTTTAAGAGTTAGATGTGACTTTCAGCGCTTTAAATGTCCAAAGCTCTTGACTTTTGTTGAATGGGTTCCGCCACTACTCATTTCATTCATTTCATTCATTCATTCATTCATTCATTCATTCATTCATTCATGCATTCATTCATTTCAGAGATTTATATAGCGCCCCTTCAAGATTATCTACTCAGAAGCGCTCCCGACTCAACCCCGGCTAAAGAGAATAGTCGGGTGAATAAGTGGTACTATGGTAGTGCCAGTCCCAAGCCTGGGGAAAGGAGGAGGGCGACGTTAATCATCTTTTTATGAAATAGTGTCGTTAAACAGCAACTAAGTTTTGTTAACTTCCAACCCTCTGCCTCTGGTGGCGCAGAGATAGACGAAGTTATGTGCTCAATAGTCAATAGAGGTTGTTTTGTTCAAACTGACCAAACGAAAGTAGCTGTATTGTATTGCATTAGCAGATTCATTAAGCGCCTCTCACAGTAATACCCAATCAGATGCGCTCCCAGTACGAAGAGCCCTGTGAAAAAAGAAACGTCTTGAGACAACGAGAAGAGACTGAATTGCCCCTAGTTAAGATCACAGCTCGAATCGTAGAGGGAAGGTCATTCTAGAGCATATATGACCAACAGATGCATAGGCACGATGCTGGGCAGTAGCAGCTCACGACCGAGGTACAAGAAGGTCGTGGCGGTCTAAATAGCGTAGTGAGCGACCAGAGGCAAAGCGGGGGCTAGACCCAAGAGCACTCTGGAGGTAAGAAAGAGAATTTTAAACCGAATTCCGGTGATGAGAGGAAGCCAATGTAACTGCTCAGTCATGAAGGTCGAAATATGAGATAGGCGACCAAGGCGAGCTATAAAACTGGCAGCTGCATTGCAATGGAGACAAACTAACTATATGTCTGATTGATATAGAAAGTCACACTATTGTTTTATAGCTTAGCAGGCAAGTTGCATTCAACCGCATTCGATCAATGCAGGACTTTAAAAACTGCTTCCAATATCGCCACCTCCATTGTCCACTCCAAGCTTGATAACTGTTATTCCCTTTTCCTCAACCTCGAATCTACACAAATTGACGTGCACAACTCATCAACAATTTTCTCGTCCGAGTTGTCACCAGGACACCCAAGCATCACCATATCACTCCCATTTTTTTAAATCACTCCACTGGCTGCAACTCCCTGAGCTCATCCACTTCAAAGTGTATGGCTAGCCTACAACTCAATATAAGCTTAATACTCCCAGCCAAAGAACCTTCGCGAACTCTTCACCATTCAGCCACCCCGGTCTACCCAGTCATTCTCATATCTCACTCTCCCCCGTTCCGCAGTCACTACACGCCTCAAGTTCTCCAACCGATTCATATCCCACACTGCACGTCAACACCGGAACGAACTTCCCTCTGAATTCCGCACATTCTCACTTCCGCAACCAATACCACGCTCACCCACTGTTATCTGCCTCAAGTTCCTCTACTCATTTACCACACAGGCTTTCCACTCCAGATTGAAGTCTCACCTCTTACAAGAATCCCTACCCTACTCCATACGATCCGCTGAGGCTCTGCCTTCTAAGCTTTCTCGTCGTCAACGAAAAACTGCCCTTTTGCCTCCTATCTCTGGTCTCTCTGGCAACCGGACTAGAACCTCCACTGAACATCTATCTCTGATACGACGCAGCGCTCATGAATAAGTTGGTGCCCTGCATGCGCTTAGCTTTTAGAGTAGCGCTTTAGAAATTTGAAGCTTACGATTACGATTACTGCTAACGAATCGTATCGAACGCTAATGACGGTGCTTTAAGACATCTGTGCAAATCTACAGATACATGATACTTGACAGGTTCCGACTGTATTCATTAATGAAATAGTGTATTGTAAATATCTATTGAATCATTATTGCTTGAGTTGGGCTGGGGCGCCTCTGATTATGTATTCTGAGGGGCACTATATAAGTGCTCTGAATGAATGAATGAATGAATCCAAAATTTCGCTCTATCTGCTCTACTGAGCAGGGCGTGTTCATCGTCCCTTTTGCCCGCACAGTTACTACAGTTACTAAGCTGAATCGCGCCTTTTCAGTGGTTGGCCCCTAGCTCGCTCTGGAACGGGCTCCCTTTGGCAATGCGCTTGCATCCCAGAACCCACTCTGAGTCTTTCTATTCTTGTCTTAAAACTGTCCTTTTCAGCCTTGCTCGGGTCGGGGGCGCTTCTGAGTACTAACCTTGAAGGGGCGCTATTTATAAATCTTCGTAATGAATGAATGAAAGAAAAAATTTCGCGGCGCAACACAGTTGCTTCAAGGAACCAACTATAGCACCTGCGCTATATAAAATCAACTTCGCAGAAGCCACGTTGCTACGGTCAGTTTTAATTCCAGGTCAGAATACGCCGGGTAAAATCGATTGTTAACTAATTGAAGTAAACGAAGCAGTTGCTAAAGAGTCTATCTATTCACCGGCGAACGATACTTCAGTTGGCGTGATGTGTCCGCACGCATGCAACGCAAGAAGCGAACCGTTTCATCAAAGACGGGACCCCGGTCGGAACGAAATTCTCGCGCGGTTCCTTCGGTCTGCAACACCCGTCGATGTCCGACCGATTCGGGGAGAGTCATGCGGTCGCTGACAGCCGCCGTAATTGTTTCAGTCCTGATCTACGTCAAGTCGACACACATCGCCCGATGTTATAATTTGCTCGTCGGAATTTATGACCGCAAAGGCCGCGCAAGGGGTCGAAGTGATTTCTGGCCAAGCCGCCGTGGCATGGCGTGTCTCAATCCACCGTGGTTGCTGCTGACGCCACCACCTCCCTACCTCCCTCCATCCCTTCCTCCCTCCCGCAATTCTTCCTTATGACGAACAGTTCGTCCGCCCTCGTGTGCGTCCGTCACTCAGTGCTTTCTGTCGAGCTTCTTCGCCACCTCTGTGTCCGGCCTTATTCCGCCACACACCTCCCCCCTTCAACTCGTCTCGTGTCCCTATTCCTGTCGCCCGAGACGGAGGAATAGTCCATCTCTCGACCTGTCTCCGCCGCGCGACAGTTCGCCCACCCCCAAGTTCGGTCGTCTTTCTCACCCCTTTACCCGCCCTACTTCACGTCTCCCTGCCGCTGTCTCTGTCTGCATGCATGTTTGTATGTATGTCTACGTCTCTGTTCGTGTCTTTCTTCTTTACAGCTGTATACATCCTCATACAGCTTCCTCGTCTCGTATTTCTGTTCCTTTCCCATAGCCTTCCTTCCTTACGTCTTTATCTGCTTTTTTATACTATAGCTTCCTTTCTTTCTTCCTTGCTTCCTTCATTTCTTTCTGCCTTCCTTACTTACTTGCTGTCTTGCTTCTTTCCTTATTTTCTTCCTTGCTTCTGTCCTTACTTTCTGTCTTTCTTCCTTTCTTCCTTTCTGTCTTGCTTCCTTGCTTCCTTCCTTACTGTCTGTCTTGCTTCCTTGCTTCCTTTCTTCCTTGCTTTCTTTCTTTCTTTCTTCTTTCCTTGCTTCTTTTCTTCTTTCCTTGCATATTTTCTTCTTTCCTTGCTTCATTTAATCTTTCCTTGCTTTCTTTATTTCTTCCTCCCTTGCTTCTTTCCTGGCTTCCCCTCTGCTACCTCCCCCATTCTTCGTAATATGAATCTAATATATCTGCTTCCTCCATCTGTAAATCTATCGGGTCATCCTTCAACGCCCATCTGTCTCCCATTTATCTCTTCGTCCGTCAGTCTCCACCACTTCACCATCCGTCCGTCCGTCCATTATTCAGTCACTCACTCACTCACTCACACCGTCAGGCAGGCAGGCAGGCAGGCAGGTAGGCAGGCGGCAGGCAGTCCATGCATCCACCCACCCATCCATCAAGCCATCCATCTGTCCGCCCATCAATCCGTCCGTCCATCCATCCATCCATCCATCCATCCATCCATCCATCCATCCATCCATCCATTCACCCATCAACCCACCCACCCATCCGCCCGCCCACCCACCCACTCATCCATCCGCTCACCCACCCACCCACCCACCCATCCATTTATCCATCCATACATCCATCCATCCATCCATCCATCCATTCACCCATCAACCCACCCACCCATCCGCCCACCAACCCACCCACTCATCCATCCACTCACCCACCC
This sequence comes from Aporrectodea caliginosa, assembly GCA_020284085.1. Taxonomy (NCBI): domain Eukaryota; kingdom Metazoa; phylum Annelida; class Clitellata; order Crassiclitellata; family Lumbricidae; genus Aporrectodea; species Aporrectodea caliginosa. The sequence continues at coordinate 201,232 of JACEVL010000177.1, read as the reverse complement.
ACCCATCCATTTATCCATCCATCCATCCATCCATCCATTCACCCATCAACCCACCCAACCATCCGCCCGCCCACCCACCCACTCATCCATCCACTCACCCACCCACCCATCCATTTATCCATTCATACATCCATCCACTCATCAACCACCCACCAATTCATCCATCCATCCATCCACCCATCCATTTATCCATCCATCCATCCATCCATCCATCCATCCATCCATCCATCCATCCATCCATCCATCCATCCGTCCATCCATCCATCCACTCATTAACCACCCACCAATTCATCCATCCATCCATCCATCCATCCATCCATCCATCCGTCCGTCCATCCATCCATCCACTCATTAACCACCCACCAATTCATCCATCCATCCATCCATCCATCCATTCATCCATCCATCCATCCATCCATCCATCCATCCATCCATCCATCCATCCATCCATCCATCCACCCATCCATCCATTTATCCATCCATCCACCCACCAACCCACCCACCCATCCATCCATCCATCCATCCATCCATTCATCCATCCATCCATCCATCCATCTGTAAGTCATTTTCGCCTGCAATGTATGTATTTGAGGCCCAATGGTGGTAAATGTGAGTATGAGGTAAGAAATGGGAAGGCGCCCACTCTACTCTCAGAGCGCCGTTGTCGTGGGTGTAGAAGGTTTTTTGGGTGAAGCAGAAACATTACAACAGCAATTCGATATGATTTGGACAACCTTTCTCTGAACAGGTTACAGCGACTTCATAAAACATGGTTGAACGAATCAACAGACAGAAAGACGCACAGACGAAAGGATGGACGAACGGAAGGATAGACAGACAGATGGACAGAGAGACGGAAGGACGGACAAATGGAAGGACAGATGGAAGGATAAACAGACAGACAGACGGAAGGGTGCACAAACGGAAGTATACAGACAGACAGAGAGACGGAAGGACGAACAGACAGACGGACGGATGGACGAACGGAGGGATAGACGGACAGAGAAACGGAAGGACAGACAGACGAAAGGACAGACAAACGGAAGGATAGACAGACAGATCTACAGAAGGACAGACAGACAGAGGGACGGATGGACAAACGGAAGGATAAACAGACAGATCTACAGAAGGACAGACAGACAGAGGGAAGGACGGACGGACGGACGGACGGAAAGATAGACGGTAAGACGGACGAGAAGTGGGTTGGTCAGATAATGATTATATAGGTGGATGAGTTTTAGGGGTGTGTGAACGGATGGGCAGCTATTGCAGATGTACGTGGAAGAGTGGAAAGATGGATACGTAGATGTAGTAATGGAGAACCCCATCTTCGTTCCCGCACAGGTTCTCTCGTCTTCCTGCAGACTCGCCAGGTGTCAGACCGATCCGTGCCACAAGCAAAGCCAGAAACGACGCAAGGCCCTGTCTAACAGCCCAACGAAGTCTCTTCGTTTTATGCTTCGTAGATCAACTGTGTCTATGTGAGGGCTAATGTAAAACGTAGGCCTTCTGCACTTATTGTGGGGCGCGGTGGTGTAGGGGTATGTTCGGTGCCTTGCAGCCGGAGGGTTGCGGGTTCGAATCCACCTCAAGCCGCCGCGTAGGGACCCTGGGCAAGTCCTTCACTCGCAATTGCTCATGCGCTTCGGCGTGAAATTCCGATTCAGTGTCCGAGCTGTAGTCGGGGGCGCCTCTGAGTAGAAATCTTGAAGGGGCGCTATATAAATATCTGAAATAAATAAATAAATTGTATTGTATTTACGGATTTCTAAAGCGCCTCTCTCAGAGGCTCTCCCAGTGCGAAAAATCCCGCGATAAAAGAAGTCTTAAGAGTACGGGCAGAGGCAGAAGTATCCCCAGTTAAGATCACAGAGCGAGGCTAATTATGCTGGACTGCCAATCGAGAGGTCGGGGATTCAAATCCCGTCAGGGCAGAAATTTGGATCGAGGTGTCTGCTCTACATGCACCCACTAGCCAAGTAACTAAGCCAACTCGGCTATAATGATCGAGTACACTGACTGTACACTGTCGGTGGGAAGATGAGACGACGAGGGACAGGACTGGCACCAACCTCAAATGCCGAGGCTAAAAAAATGAAGTCGCTAATACTTCATACCCATTACTGTATCGCGTCTAGCTTAAGCCTAAGGGACTGCTCAGATGTATTACCATACATAATTTAGTAATTTAACATACGTTACCTGAAGCGAATCAAGAGAGTCGATTTGGCCATATCTGCCCAATTTATTAGGTATAGGCCTACATTACGTCATTTGAATTGATCTCGTTAATTGGTTTCACGAGGGTTGTCCACATCTGTGTCAAATAAAACCGTAATTGAAAATGCGCAAGCTTCTCTGTAGCGACCATAGTATGGCCTTCACACTGCTCATTTTTAGTTAAATGATCGGGCGAGATCCTTCACCACCGCTGCCCAAAGTGGGCAATGACAAATGACTTATAAAGAAGGTCATCGTAAATCGTGTTGTCGTGACTTTAGTTTAGAAGAGTGACCTTCTTGTTCTGAAAGAGTAAGCGCTTAAGTCTTAGACTGAATGAAGTCTTATGGTCTGTTGATGTCAATTATAGTCGTTAATATATAATAGGCCTACTAATGAATTTCAGTCGTGGTGCATCTGCCCAAAGTACTATCGATCAGTATTGTGTGCGGCCCATTAAGATCAGCATAAGAAGGTAATTAAGCAGACAACAATGCAGACAAATTAGCCAAGTAATTGTAGGGTGAGAACAATGCAGACTAATTATATCAATGTGTATTGTGAGTTGTCTTGTTTCTTCTTCGTCCACTCTTGGGCTTCGGCGTGGCTGCGTTTTTAGGTACTTCCTCTCTCAGAAGAAGACGAAGAAGACTCTTCTGAAACAAATTCAGAACACTAGTTTCAGAAGTGGACGTCGCTCGAATGTCTGCGATTAATGCACAAAATCTTGTTGAACGACCTCGCAGATGTCGCCCTACTTAGAAGTAAGCGAAAACTTGTGAAAATGGTGTCGCAACAATTTTACTGGTAGGCTATAGTTGTCAATAAATATCTGTTTTCTGTATAAAACAATGAACACGGCGAATGTTGTGCTCTGTGCTGTTGATGTGAACTGTGTGGAGTATCACATTAACCGACTCCTTTAAGCTGTTGATGTCATGTCAACAGTGTGGCTGGGACATCACGTTAACCGTCTCCATTAAACTGTTAGTCAACAGCATGGAGCATCACATTTTTACTGGCTCCATTAAACTGTTGGTCAACAGCGAGTAGCATCACATTTACTGGCTCCATTAAACTGTTGATGTGAACAGTGTGGATGGAACATCACATTAACCGTCTCCGTTAAACTGTTAGTCAACAGCGTGGAGCTTCACATTAACCGTCTCCATTACTGGAAGTCGAATTCGTGACGGCACGATTCTTACGCACATCAACATGCTTTTTTTTGTAACGTTCTGCATTCAAAGGGCAATATCTTCCTACGATGCCGATCCTCCAGAGTTGACTGAGCACTAAATAAAAGACGTCGAAATCCGCGGTTTCTGCATTTCAGCTCTTATCCAATCTATTTTATCTGAGATTCAAGCAACAGGGGCTTTGTATTCATCCGCCCGTCCGCTCACCGTCTCCGTGTCTCTATGTTCGTGTATGCGTCTATGTACCTGTGTATTTGTCTACTTGTTTGTCTTTGTGCTGGTTCCTCTGGCTGCCAGCCGTCTGCTTTCTAAGCCTGGCCCCTAATTTCGTAATTCTCTACGGTGGCCCGTTTGTGCTTTGAGGATTCGGAAATGTTTTTTATTAACTACGATCGAGGACTCGAAGCGTTCTTTGTCAGTTGGCTGTCGCAGTTAAATGATAAGCTTAGTATTCTTTTTTTCGTACGAGATGTATTCAGAAGACAAGCGAAAAACAAAAAGAGATACATTAGTGATAAACACAGACGGATAAACTGACTGACTGACTAACTGACTCACTCACTCATTCACATGATAACTCCCTCGCTGTTTAACTAACTAACTAACTTACTAACTCACTGAGTAAGTGAGTGAATGAGTGAGTGGGTGGATGAGTGAATGAGTGAGTGAGTGAGTGAGTGAATGAGTGAGTGGGTGGGTGGATGAGTGAATGAGTGAGTGAGTGAGTGAGTGAGTGAGTGAATGAGTGAGTGGGTGGGTGGATGAGTGAATGAGTGAGTGAGTGAGTGAGTGATTGAGTGAGTGAGCGAATGAGCGAGTGAATGAGTTAGTGAGCGAATGAGTGAATGAGTGGGTTGGTGAGTGAGTGAGTGAGTAAATGAGTAAATGAGTGAATGAGTGAGTGGGTGAGTGGGTGGGTGGGTGAGTGAGTGAGTGAGTAAATGAGTGAGTGAGTGAGTGAGTGAGTGACCGACTTACTCAAGAACTGACTGACTGACTGACTGACTGACTGACTGACTGACTGACTGACAAGCTAGAGAAAAACAAAAGACCTGCGATCGAAGGGTGTAGTTATTTAGGGCGGACGCAGGCACGCATTCGCAGACAAACGACGTCTTTGTTTTCATTAAATGTTTTACGATCCCTTCGCTGCGCACTGCGCAGGCGCGATAAGGTTTCAATTGTGATATCTCCTTCCGCGCCAGTAATTAATCCGTATTACATCATCACGCCTTCACATTTAAACAAAGCCTTCTGCGTCCTTTTCTACGCCTATATAATTATGTAGCATATATACATTATATATATATAATTATATATATATATATATAATAGGCGATAGGACATGAACATATTATGTGTATATATGTATACCTTACATGTAGAGGTATATGCCCAAATCATACATATATATATATATATATATATATATATATATATATATCATATCGGTATTATATATATATATATATTTAATACATACATACTATTTATTAATATATATATTTATATGCATGTATAAATATATATATATATATATATATGCATGCATATAAATATATTATACCGATGTAACATATTGTAACCTTTTCTTTAGTGTCTTGGTTGCAGAGTATATTTCTCTCATTGTCTCGCTCTGTGTCGACTGTTTTGTCTCGTCTCGACTTGAGCGCATTGTTTCTTTCTACATTGTCCTAATCGCCTAATCTATGATGCATTGGCAATTCTTGCCTCTTCCTGCCTCGCCTTCCTTGCCTTCCGTGTCCTATTGTTTCGTCTTGATTTGCCTCAGCACCTGCTGCAGTATCTCGTCTTTCATTCTTGCATTTTTATAGCGCCGTCGTATAATAACTATCTACTGTAGATCTGCCTATTAGTTAGTTAGAGCTGGCTATCTACTCAATTTATATAGCGCCTATCATCATCAAACGCTGATGTATACGCTAGCGGATAATTCTATGTATGTATGTATGCATATATGTACGTATGTATGAATTTGTATGTATGTATGTATGTATGTATGTATGTATGTATGTATGTATGTATGTATGTATGTATGTATGTATGTATGGTATGTATTGTATTGTATTGTATGCATGTATGTACGTATGTATGAATTTGTATGTTTGTATGTATGTTTGTATGTATGTATGTATGTATCTTTTTGGCTGTGCTGGAGTCGGCAGTGCCTCTGAGTAGTACCCTTGACGGGGCGCTATACAAATTTATGAATGAATGTATATGTGTATGTATGTATGTATGTATGTATGTATGTACGTATGTATGTGTAGGTTTGTTTGTGTGTATGTATCTATGTATGTACGTATGTCTGAATTTGTATGTTTGTATGTATGTTTGTATGTATGTATGTATGTATCTTTTTGGCTGTGCTGGAGTCGGCAGTGCCTCTGAGTAGTACCCTTGAAGAGGCGCTATACAAATTTCTGAATGAATGTATATGTGTATGTTTGTACGCTTGAGTTTGTATGTATGTATGTATGTATGCATGCATTAGGGTTGTTAATATCGGTTTTTTTGGCAAACCGATTATCGGTTTTAGAAATCCGATTTTAAACCGATTATCGTTTTTTTATTGGCCTTCATAAAAAATTTAAAATATTATCATATAATGCAAGTTACTGAAAACCGATAATCGCTACGTACCGTACCATAACGTACATACAGTGTGGGGTTCTACTATTACCTCGTTGGCTGTGGAAGCCTCCGTTTTATATTATAAGAGGCCATAATACGTCGCTGTGGGGGTTCTACTATTACCTCGTTGGCTGTGGAAGTCTCCGTTTTATATATAAGAGGCAGAATTCGATAATCGTTTTGTCAATAATGAAAACCGATTATCGTTTTCAAAACCGATAATCGGATTTCCGATTATCGTTTAACATCCCTAGCATGCATGCATGTTTACAAAACTAGACATGCATGCATGTATGTCGCTTATATGGCGCTGTCCACTCAAAACTGAAGTCTCAATTCCTCAAGACTTCCTATACCCCGACTCATCGGATCCTCCGCCTTCAAAATCTTCCCGACCTAAACGACACCCGCCTTAGCAGCTGCTCTGGCTCCTCTCTTGATCAGCTGGACCCTCTGGCAATCGGACTTGCATCTACAGTTGACTATACCCTTGGTGTTTGACAATCCCTCTGACTCGACGCAGCGCTCGTGAATAAGCTGGTGCCCTGCGCTTAGCTTTCGAGTGGCGCTTTAAAAGTTTGGAGTTCACGATTACGATTTTCTGATTATAATAAATGCACTATTTAACTTTTTCTGTTACATTACGAGTCTTATTGAAACTTCTGGGACTTTCTTCTTTGGTTTTTGTTTCTCGTATTTCTCTAGTTATCTCTTAGCCAACGTTGGCTGTTAGTTAACAATGGCTAAGAGATAGCCAGTGACTTCTTATAGTTTCAAGTTCGTAAGTGCACTATTTAACTATTTCTGTGACATTACAAGTCTTATTGAAATTCTGGGACTTTCTTCTTTGGTTCTTGTTTTTCTCGAAATTCTCTATAGTTATCTCTTAGCCAACGTTGGCTGTTAGTTAACAATGGGCCGGCAATGGCTAAGAGATAGGGAGTGACTTCTATAGTTTCAAGTTCGTAAGAAGTTATGCCACTGACGTGTACGCATAGAAAAGTAGGTAAATTAATTATGCAGATTCGTATGCATCGGTGCCTATGTATGCACGTTTGTATGTATACTTGTATATGATAGGTGTGGGTCTGTGTGTGAGAGTGAGTGTTAGAGATATTGATTTCCTTGTATGTATGTGGTGGAGGGGGGCGGAGATGGTGGAGGTGGTGCTGGAGTTGGTAGAGGAGGTGGCGGTGGGTGCGTGGGGCGGACGGACGGCTGATGGTTGGCAGACAGTGGTACGGGCGGTCGACGCGAGGTGGCGCTGACGTCGACCCCTGGCCCATAAAATATTCCCGCGCTCGACGGTCGACTGACGGCTTTATCTGGCCGGCAGTCAATCAACTTGACGTGACTGATGGCAACGTCCGAAATAAACATGCCGTTCGTATGTGGATCACACCAGACCCAGCTAGCCAGACAGCCGACCAACCAGGCGGCCGACCTGCCCGCCCGCCCGCTCGCCCGCGGACGCCTCTCGAGCGGCAGTTGAACGCGAATCGCGGTGCCGTTCAGCACTTGCGAGTCCATATAGACCGGTTTATAGCGACTGAATTTATTTGCAACAGTCATTGGCTGTACGATGTACTTGTGTGGGAAAAGGTCCTGGCTAAAGCGAATCGAGGACTTCTATGTATGTTTTATACGTAGGTGCAATCAAATCTACAACGTTCGTATAATGGTGATGAAACTCAAAATCCAGCCCATGGACTTCTTAGCACTGGCAAAGCGACCAGAAACTAAATGCGCATCGTGCGACAGAATACAGAAGGGTAGCGACTCGGCGAACAACGCCGAACAGTTTCACCAAATACTTCCTTATGATTAACAATTGGACGTAGAAGTTCCATCGTTTGCTGTTTAGTGCATGCAGTGACGAATCAAGAAATTGAAAACGGCGGTGCCAATTTTACCGAGGTTGAGTTCTTGTATGCTGGAAATTGTAGGATGACCTTTAGGTTCTACCCACTGTTGAACTCGTGTTAAGTCCTTATGCACTTTGTTAGAAGTCCTCACTATCAAGGAATCGAGTTTGCTTAGCCACAACCAACTTCCGACTTAAAGTCGACTTCTGACATGGTAATTACGATTAGGCCTACGTACGGCTAATAATACAAAATGGCATACCAATATGCCTGGCAAGCATTATAATTTCTTATGCTAATGAGTAATGAGATCTCAGCACCTGATGAATAAAATTGCCTATTAGGCCTATTTTAGGCTGTTTGTGCTTGTGCTTGAACAGTTTTGTAATGCACTAATGGGTTAACAGAAGAATCTATAGCGGATCGCGGACTGGTTGTACCGAATGGCGTGTTATAATGACACATTTTAATTCTGTTGTCATAATTATTTGGCCACTAACGTCATTCAAATAGCAACGCATGCATATCATCCCATAGTACTACCACTCACCGACAATAAAGTCGATCATTGTCTAATACAACAGTTTTCCCGTCTGCAAACGACTAATGCAGTGCACCAAAGTAGCGCAAACGATCGATTGATTATTATGAGATCCAGATTTCTTTGGGTCGAGTTCACTGACGACTAAAAGATCGTTGATTTGTGCGCGTTCAGCTCTTGATAAAGGCAGACGTGCTAACATTTATATTAACATGTTGATTCACCAGTTTTATGAAACGTACGTGTGACGCT
>JACEVL010000177.1:87500-187500 GCA_020284085.1 Aporrectodea caliginosa | reverse complement strand
TTGCCACTGCCCAGCACCGTGCCTTTGCTATCGTGGGCCCTTCCATGCACGTGGAATGACCTCCCTCCCTCAATACGTAGTACGATTTTAGTCTGGGTCCCACCCTCATCCCTTTCTTGCTTGAAGACTTTCTATTTCCTCGGACCGTCACGCTGAGAGAGCCTCTGAATAGCTAGTATATAGGCCTAGGCGCTTTACAAATTCTCAGATACGATATGATACCACTTCCTGACTTTCTGAAAGAGAAGCAGTTTCTTAAGCTAGCCCAAGAGCGCCTCTGAATGGGAATCTGGCAGTGGCGCTATAACAAGTGTTCAAATACAATACAATATACAATACAATACAAAGAGGCAGCTAAGGGCATGAAGTGATATATTCTATAAGCGCTTGAAACTGTTCTTTTTTGACAGTGATGGAGTCGGAAGCACCTGTTAGTAGTTTCCTTGAAGAGGTGCTATATAAATACTTGAATGAATGAAATGTTAACAACGACATATATTTCTTAACCTCGGCATATGGGATCGGTGGCCAGTCCTCTCCCTCGCCGGCTGATCTTCCCACCACCAATGTTTGTTCAGTATATTCATTTTGTAGCCCAGCTCGCTGGTGGTACGAGTGCAGCAGAAATCTTACACCTTTCTGCGCTGCAGGCAGGGATTTGAACCCCAGCCTCGCGGTTGAAATCCTAGCCATTAGTCTACTGCTCATGCTATCATTATCATTATCATCATCATCATCATCATCATCATCATCATCATCATCATCATCATGTTCCTGATGCCAGCCATTTGGTGGTGATGGGTGCGAATCAATGATCTCCATTATTCTCGGTCATTTGTCAAGTCCATTGCTCCCCTTAGTGTTAGTCCGATGTCTTGGTCTGCTTTCGTTTCGATTTCTTAAGTGGGACACCCATATAGAAAACGACCCTAATTTCGCTGCCTTCTCCAATCACAATAGTCAATAGACCTATACTGTATTAATTACATTATTACAGAAAGATAACAAAGAAATCTAATAATAATTTACGAACAGCCAGGTGACGCTACTCATATCGTAAGCTAACGTCGTGAAAAATCAACCAGGCCCTATTTCTACTTCAGGTCCTGTGCTGTGCATTCAATGTGAGACCCATGTAGGGACCAATATTCAGATATGTCACAGTTAAGTAAGTAAGTAAGTAAGAATGTTCTTTATTAAACGCAAGCAAACGCTCAGCGCTTTACATACAAAGTCAGAAATAATTTATGTACAAAGAAAACGACAATTAGAGGAAAATTAAGTCAACTAGAAAACATATGTCTAACTGTACAACATCCTAGCTAAGAAGCCACGCCTGGTAAGGGAATCAAATCTAGGGAGAACACGGTTATGTGAGCGTGGGCGCAGGTCATGACCAGTGCAATTGACAGGGGGAGAAGGTCGTGGAGGGTGTGGCTAGTATTTGTTAAGATGTTTCTAAAGAGGTCTATATCAGCTTTTTGCAAAGCTCCTCAAAGGTGGGGAAAGATTTAGGTAGGAAACCAAGGCGTACCAACTTGCGGACCAGCGCGCTCAGAGAGTCAAGTTCCTGCTTACTGGCGAAGCCCCACCATACTTGGGAACAGTATAGCATGCGGTTGATAGTGGTAGCCCTGACCACATCATGAAGCCGGACCCCCGAAAGCCCATGTGAGATCAAAATACGATGGGCATAAAGAGATTGCTTGGTCCGTTATCTAACATGACAGTATTTATTTATATATTTATCAGTTTATTACAAGAAGGACTACAGACAGACAGAGACAGAAGCAAAAAGCTCTTAGACGCTTCGTCTGAATTCGTAGAAGAGCAAGCCACATTCAATGGCCCCATATATATAGCGGTCCTGAGCTGCATGTGGTCGCTGTATGGACTCGAAGTGAGCCCAAAAAGTGTCTGTTTGGGTCAATTGGGTGGGTCAATTGGGTGAATACACAGAGCTTTGCACATGACTATCTCTTACAGCCGAAATGTAAATTATCTGTATTGTAGTGGATTGCTTATATATAATCTCCAATCATGGACGCTATGATAGGCCTACCAGTGACGAAATAACGCGTCGTGAATGTAATATTAGATTCTTTTAAATTTTTTAACCATAGAAGACAGATCAAAAATCAGTTGGAAACGTCAACCCATCTTGAACTTGATCTCTACGCAGGTAGCCTATCTAACCCCTTCTTTTTGCTCCATCTCTTGCCAGCCCCGTCCCAATGATATATGGTAATATGGGGCCCTACGCAAGTTTTATTTTGGGGCCCTACCGGCCTACCCCATATGATTGGGTATTGGAATAGGTCATAAACATCGTGCCTAAGAAAGTAGACTCACTGGCCTGAGTTAGTTTTGTTAGAATAGCGACAAGGACCTAATATTATACACTAGCCTATATTATTATAGATTCCTTGGAATAGCGACAGTAGCCTATACATGTACAAAGAGAACTCGGTGGACTTTAGTGTAAATCTTAGACTGCCCCTTGGTCACGTGATTCTTCAGGTGCTTCGGTGTTTTCCGCCATTATGTTACAAGATGTTATTATCTGTTTATTGAACCTATTAAACTTAACTATGCTATCAGGTTATAGGCCCAGTATTAAAACCCAAAAGTAAAAACAGATTAGATCAGTATTGCGACTTAGTAGGCTCGAGAATATCGATAGGCGTTTCGATTACCAGGGTCCCATCATATGGAATAGCATACCGGAATGTGTTCGCGCAGCCATGAGTCTAGCCTCATTTAAAATTCAAATCTTGCACACACAATAAAAAATGTTAAATAACATTGCAATTATTCAGTTCTTCTTTGGTTTTATTGTCTTTCGTTTTACTTTAAGGCGGAGGGAAGCTACCTCGACGCAGTTATTTCTGGGCTCCCAAGCTACTGCCACTGTGTTAAGTACTTGTCACTACTAAGATTTTTTGATATAATTTTGTAATTAGACCCCCATTCAGCGGGATTATTCCCTTCGGGTGAGCCTATTGCTCCCTTATGTATGCAGTGATAATTGTATATCAAAATGATTATGCTTTGTCTTTAACTACTGTTAAATATTATTTGTTTTGTTTTTGTTATTGGTATCAATAGTAAACCGAGCGTTGATTATAACGTGAAGATAAGTCGGACTACCTCGTGGCGAAACAGAAAAACAATGGCGGAATCGTGTGATAAGTACACAGTGTCTAAGCTGAACAACTCAAACAACCAGGTTTGGAAGTTTAAAGTAAAGATGTTGCTGATTCGTGATGACTTATGGACTGTGCGAGACGACACTCCTGATCCAGTCCCGGATGGATGCGACAGAAAAGACGAAAAGGCTCCATGTACAATATCGCTGACTGTTGAAGACAACCAGTTAGTTCATATCTGCAACTGTACCAGTGCGAAAGACACGTGGAAGGAGCTGCAGAAAGTGCATGAAAGGTCAAATCTCAGTAGTAAAATGTATCTGCGAAAGAAGTCGTACAAGATAAAGTTACAAAGTGACCAAAACATGCAGGAATGCATCAGTGCCGCATTGCAACTCGTTGAACAACTACGTGGTGTCGGTGAAGAAGTAAACGATCAACAGGTGGAGACTCTGTTGTTGTGTGGTCTGCCAGATGAGTAGGAAACATTAACAACAGCTCTGGAAGCCAGAGATAGAAGATGAACTAATGTTAGAATATGTTAAGAACAAGCTTGTTGATGCGTACAAGCGAAAGAAAGATTGTGAGGCTGACTCAGCTGAATTAAAAACTGAATCAGCTATGTACTCGGGCAATATGAGACCAAATAATCATATGAACAATCGTCACAATTATCAGAATAAAGAACGAGAAACAAGAACTTGTTTTGTCTGTAAGCAACCAGGACATTTGAAAAAGGACTGTCGTGTATGGAAGGCAAAAATGGAGCAAGAAAACAGAGAACCAAAGCCGAAACACAAAGCGAAGAATGCTATAGCAACAAGGTTACATGATTCAGACAGTGATAATGTTAATCATGGCTGTTTTACAATCGGCATCGGTCAAATGACGAGTGACTGGTTCGTAGACTCCGGAGCCACAACACACATGACTAACAACCTGAGTTTCTTTGAAGTACTGGACCAGACGAAAACTGATAAAATTTACATTGCAAATGGTCATTCAATCCAAGCTGATGGAGTAGGAGATGGTTACTTGGACTGCACGTTGGACAACGGCACAATGCACAGAATTAAAGTCAAAGATGTTCCATATGTGCCAACGTTAACTGGAAATTTGCTGTCAGTAAAGAAACTAACCAGTAAAGGTAAGAAAGTAGAATTTACTGACAATCGGTGCTTCATAAGACAAAATAGAAAGCTGTCAACAAAGGCAACAGACAAGACTCCTTTTGAAATGTGGAATGGAGAAAAGCCAGATCTGTCACATATCAGAAAATTCGGTTTCAAAACTTTTGCGTACATTCCAAGCGAACCAAATTCGATGATCACGCAACCGAGGCAGTTCTTGTGGGATTATAGGATACAGTGAACAATCAAAGGGTTATAGGCTGCTACTGACAGACACAAACAGAATTATTATCAGCTGAAGTGTGACATTTGATGAAACAGAATCAAACGATGGAATGAAAATTGTGCAACAGATGAGGAATCCCAACAACACAGATGAAGAACCACAGCCTGCTATAAATGAAAATAGTGAAGTGGAAATACAGATTCCTACAGAAGATGTTGACAATGCGGTCGAAGATAAACAACATATTGATGCAAATCGGTCAGCTAAGGCGATCAACTAGAGTTAACAAAGGTATACCATCTGAACGGCTATCATTAATGGCGCAAAATGAAGTCGAGAGGGAACCTTCATCATGGAATGAGATGAAGTCGTTGTCAGAAGATGAACAGAAAAACTGGATAAAAGCAGCAGAAGAAGAAATGAATTCTCACAATGAAAATAAAACTTGGATACTATGTGATCTCCCTGCAGAAAAGAAGGCAATAGATTGCAAGTGGGTGTTCAAGCTGAAACGCACCGCTGAAGGCAGTGTGTATCGACACGAGGCGCGACTCGTAGCAAAAAGATTTACTCAGAAGTTTGGTGAAGACTTTGATGATACATTTGCACCAGTCGCAAGACACACCACACTGAGAACACTGCTAACAATTGCTGCATCAAAGAAAATGCAGATAAATCACTATGATGTCAAAACAGCGTTTCTCAATGGCGAAATTAAAGAAGAACTGTATATGAAACAACCAGAAGGGTTTGCTAAACCTGGTGAAGAGCAGAAAGTGTGTCAAATAAAGAAAGCACTGTATGGACTAAAACAATCAGCAAGAAGTTGGAATCAGAAAATAGATTCTGTTCTGAAAGCTAATGGATTTAAACAAAGTGAAGCTGATTTGTGTTTGTACACAAAGAAATACAATGATGTATTCATATACATATTATTGTATGTTGAGTTACTCATATGTGGAAATGCAGAAACAATAAAGAAAACCGCAGACATGCTAACTCAACATTTTGAAATGAAAGATCTTGGAGAAGTAAGTCTGTACCTGGAAATTCAAATTGAAAAAGACAGACATGGTAATTTCATGCTTTCTCAGACCAACAAGATTCAACAGATTGTTTCTGAATTTGGCCTGACAGATGCAAACGGATGTGCTACACCGATGCATACAGACTACTTGAATACAATGTATAACTGGAGAAGAAAATTTGCTCCAGTCAAACGAACAGTATCGTGGGCAGCTACCACTACAAGACCGAACGTAGCTGCTGCAATAGCTATTCTGTGTTGCAGAGTCAATGCACCACGCCAGTGTGATTGGACGGCAGTGAAGCGAGTCATCAGATACGTGAAGGAAACAATAAACTTGAAGTTGAAACTGGAAACCGTCGATGACTTGCAACTCATAGGATACGTCGATGCAGGTGACAAATCAGATCGCAAGGCAACCAGTGGCTATCTATTCAAGCTTGGAGAAGGAGTAATTTCGTGGCTGTCCAAGAAGCAAGGATCTGTAGCTCTGACGTCTACAGAAGCAGAGTGCATCAGGATTGCCTGTAACGAGAAAATCAGTGCACGAACAAAACACAGATGTTCGACATCATGATCTTCGTGATTTGCAGTTTCGTGGTGTCGTGAACATGGAATATTGTTCTACTGATCAGATGCTTGCTGACATTATGACTAAGCCCCTTTCTAGAGACAAGCTACTTAACATAAGCAACCAACTTCGACCTCCAAAAAAGGTGTGGGGGTCCAATTTCGACCCCCTCTTTTGGCAGTGCGGCCAGTGCCACAAGAGGGGGTCGAAATTGGACCACTGCAAGCAGTTAGTAGTAGTACAGGATCTTTCAAGGGTGTTCTGCTTAAGCGGACCGATACTGACTTTGCAAATTTTACCAGTCTCAGAAGTCAATTCTACCAGTGTCTGTTAGACAATATAGCTGAACGATTCCCTTGCACAGAGACATTGAAGCTTGCAAATGTCTTGAATCCAACAAGCTGGCCAACAGATGACTTAGAAAAACGCTGTATGGTTGCAGAGAGGTTGCTGCTCTCTGCAAGCAACTTTGTTTCAGTTCTATTGCGAGTGTTGAAATCCTATCAGATTTTGCTACTTTTAAAGATAATCTGAAAGTAGGAATGCATCTAAAACAATTGCTGACAAAACTGTCCATTTATCCTATCTCCAGTGCAGATTGCGAGCGTGGTTTTAGACTAGTTCCATGAATCTCCAGCACACAGACACAAGAAACCGACTAAAAACTGAAACTGTCAGTGCTCCATTGATGATAGCTGTTAATGGCCCTGCTGTGCAATTTTTCAAGTGTCACGAGTATGTCTTATCTTGGTTCAAAAAAGGCAGGCATGGTGCCAACGACAAACCAACAGGGAAGAAAAGGAATGTTGATGAGCTTAGACCAAGATATAAACTTTTTGCCATGATTAAAGACTAGTCACTACCACTTAGCTAGAGTTCATCACAAATTAGGCTACATCATACATGACAATTTCATTTCAATAATTTTCGCATGATGACTAGTTCATCATAAATAATTTGCACTTCGTTATTGATGATTCTTGTTTCTGTTGTCATTTGAAATTATTTCTGTTTTTAGTCCTCAATAGGAACACAAATATCTTCTTATTTGAAGTTATTTCTTGTGAGTTGTTATAAGAACAGTATTTAGTTTATGCGTTACAGCTTGTGACTTGTGAAGTTCCGAGCACTTCGTTCATCCTAGGACCTTACTATTGTTTCATTATTTTGAGTGCTGACTGCTGAGTATTATTCTCACTTTGCGTTGTACTAAGTAACAAGTATTTTGGTGCCAACTTCCAAGTATGCTCGGCTTTCCAAGGGTACATATACTAAGTATGATCATTGATTTTGGTGCTAACTGCGAAGTATTGATCGTGTGCTGGACTGCCGGTAGAAGTTTCAAGTTTTTTGGTTACTACATTTTCTGATTTCATTCGCTTTAAATTGTGACCTCAATATATCCTGCACCTGTGCATTTTACTGCATTTGTACAGCCAACTTTTATGTTGAAGTTAGACTTTTATGTTCTTATGTTGCACTATGCCACTATTATAAACTTCAAACCCTTTAACATAAATAACATGTTCACTGATCTTTAAAAAGGTGATATTATTCAATTCATTCAATTCACTTTCAATAGAAGATTTTGCTTTGGATTGCACCAAATCAATAGCGGCCGGGGCTCCGCCCCGGACCCCGCTGGGGGAGCTTACGACGCTCCCCAGACCCCCTAGTCGGATATGCCGCGGCGTATTTTGGCCCCCCCCAAAACAAGGACATGGAATACACTTGTTCTACTGATCAGATGCTTGCTGACATTATGACTAAGCCCCTTTCTAGAGACAAGCTACTTAACATAAGCAACCAAATTGGTTTGTACATTTGGAACTAGTAGTTACTGTCGAGTGGGGTGTTAGATTAGCGACAGTATGTACAAAGAGAACTCGGTGGACTTTAGTGTAAATCTTAGAAAAAATTAATATAATCTTAGTACCATAGGTTTACTACTGAAATTGTACAGAATTGTATAGGTTTCCATTCCTGACTTATTTCCCGACTGACGTCACAAGCAATATATTTAACTTAAAAAATGTTCAAGCATTTGTTACTTCGCACTTAATTTAGACTTATGCGGCGTGTGATGTCAAAATTGGGCATTGCTCCTAAATATCTTGGGGATCACGTTCGCTCCCCTCTCTTCAGTTTCTCATTGACCTCTCCACTCCTTGGTCTGATACTCTTGTTCCCCGAGTGAGGACCACTATGGCCCAAACTAAATCTTTTGCCACTATTGGACCCTCCCTATGGAATGCCTTCCCTCGTCCCTACGTGCTACTAGCCTATTCTTTCTGGGTCTCGCACGGGAAGCGCTACTGAATGGCCACTGCTGTGAGCGGCGCTATATAAATTAATAAATACAATATTATTTTTCATAAATGGTATTTTGGGGCCCCTAACTTTCGGCGGAATCGCCGGGGCCCTATGCGGTTGCGAATTCAGCGTATTCCTAGGGATAGGCCAGCCTCCACTCCCGTCGCCACCACACCTCCACCGCCGTCGCCGTACCCACCAACCTCCACCGTCGTCGCATCCACCGTCCCCGCCGTCGCTTCCACCGTCCCCGCCGTCGCTTCCACCGTCCCCGCCGTCGCATCCACCGTCCCCGCCGTTGCATCCACCGTCACCGCCGTCGCCTCCACCGTCCCCGCCGTCGCCTCTACCGTCACCGCCGTCGCATCCACCGTCACCGCCGTCGCATCCACCGTCCCCGCCGTCGCATCCACCGTCCCCGCCGTTGCCTCCACCGTCCCCGCCGTCGCATCCACCGTCCCCGCCGTCGCCTCTACCGTCCCCGCCGTCGCATCCACCGTCCCCGCCGTTGCCTCCACCGTCCCCGCCGTCGCATCCACCGTCCCGCCGTCGCATCCACCGTCCCCGCCGTTGCCTCCACCGTCCCCGCCGTCGCATCCACCGTCCCCGCCGTCGCCTCTACCGTCACCGCCGTCGCATCCACCGTCCCCGCCGTCGCATCCACCGTCCCCGCCGTCGCATCCACCGTCCCCGCCGTTGCCTCCACCGTCCCCGCCGTCGCATCCACCGTCCCCGCCGTCGCATCCACCGTCCCCGCCGTTGCCTCCACCGTCCCCGCCGTCGCATCCACCGTCCCTCGCCGTCCGTCGCATCCACCGTCCCCGCCGTTGCCTCCACCGTCCCCCGCCGTCGCATCCACCGTCCCCGCCGTCGCCTCCACCGTCACCGCCGTCGCATCCACCGTCCCCGCCGTCGCATCCACCGTCCCCGCCGTCGCCTCCACCGTCCCCGCCGTCGCATCCACCGTCCCCGCCGTTGCCTCCACCGTCCCCCGTCGTCGCCACTGTCACCGCCGTCGCATCCACCGTCCCCGCCGTTGCCTCCACCGTCCCCGCCGTCGCATCCACCGTCCCCGCCGTCGCCTCCACCGTCCCCGCCGTCGCATCCACCGTCCCCGCCGTTGCCTCCACCGTCCCCGCCGTCGCATCCACCGTCCCCGCCGTCGCCTCTACCGTCCCCGCCGTCGCATCCACCGTCCCCGCCGTTGCCTCCACCGTCCCCGCCGTCGCATCCACCGTCCCCGCCGTCGCATCCACCGTCCCCGCCGTTGCCTCCACCGTCACCGCCGTTGCTCCACCGTCCCCGCCGTCGCATCCACCGTCCCCCGTCGCCTCTACCGTCACCGCCGTCGTGTGCATCCACCGTCCCCGCCGTCGCATCCACCGTCCCCCGTCGCATCCACCGTCCCCTCCGTTCGCCTCCACCGTCCCCGCCGTCGCATCCACCGTCCCCGCCGTCGCCTCTACCGTCCCCGCCGTCGCATCCACCGTCCCCGCCGTTGCCTCCACCGTCCCCGCCGTCGCATCCACCGTCCCCGCTGTCGCCTCTACCGTCACCGCCGTCGCATCCACCGTCCCCGCCGTCGCATCCACCGTCCCCGCCGTTGCCTCCACCGTCCCCGCCGTCGCATCCACCGTCCCCGCCGTCGCCTCCACCGTCACCGCCGTCGCATCCACCGTCACCGCCGTCGCATCCACCGTCACCGCCGTTGCCACCATCCTCCTTCGCCGTCGCCACCACACCTCCACTGCCGTCATAAATAGTAGGCCTATTTGGGGCCCCTAACTTTCCGCAGAATCGCCGGGCCCGACGCGGTTGCGTATTCAGCGTATTCCTAGGGACGGGCCTCTCTTGCTAGCTCCTCTTCCTTCTCCATTCGTCTCTTTTCATTCTGGACTGATGTAGCTCCTACGAAATTGGCGTGCCATCGTGTGATGCCTTGGTCCATTAATAAAACTACGTAGACTCTCCCAAGTTATAATAATAGGGCCTACTAGAGGCAGAAGGGTTCCTCAGTCTCAGTGAAGGGCTCAGACACTGGGAATGGGATCTGGAATGATCTGGCAGCTGAAGCGAACAAAACCTTCACAACGCCAATCCAACAGTATGACTTAATATTTTCATATAGGCCTAATGCATATCCATGTATGACGGGAACTTTTGAGCACTGCCAAATTCATTGAAAACTGAACAGGGTCGGGAAATACGGTCGCTATATAAACCCGAGTATATTTACATTTACATTTAATAAGCTTAGTCTAAGGGGGAAAGACATGTCTAATTTGTGATTAATAATATTAGCTCTCATCAGCCTGAGGCAGGAGGGATAGAGACACTCACAAACACACATACATACAAACAAACAAACATACGCAAGGCGGAGACAGACAGGCTGAGTAAGAGCAAGACAGATGTACCAGGTCAAAGACACACCGTAACAGACACAAATACGCACAGACAGACATGGACTGACAGAAGCATAAACAAAAGAGAACAACTTACATATACAGAGCGTTTGTGGCAAGAGTCAGATATATCTACACTTATATATTTTATAGACATATATACACATATACATTATACAATACACAAGGACTGGGGGACATGGCCCGTCACAAACAAAGCTGTCAACAAGACATACAGACAGACAGACACACAGACAGTTAGATAGACACACAAACAGACAGATAGATAAACAGTCAGACAGATAGATAGACAGACAGACATATGCACCCACAAACAAAAGACATATGGTTTAGGCATGAACAGACGAGACTGGAATTCGTAAGAAAAGATGACATTTTATTCGATTAATGCAATATAGTAAATGCAACGAAATGTAAGCAAACAATAAATAGATTGTTGCCAATGCTCTCTCTCTCTCTCTCTCTCTCTCTCTCTCTCTCTCTCTCTCTCTCTCTCTCTGTCTGTCTGTCTGTCTATCGGTCTGTCTCTCTCTCCTCTCTTCAAATGGATCATGTCTGGCAACGGCAAACAACAACGTGACAAGAATCTTCACCGACGACATGCTTTGTCTGGTAGTAAAGTGGTATCCACACTAAGACGGCTGGTTGCCAGCCACTTTTGTTGATGTACAGGCAGCAAAACTTGCTGGTGACATTACTGTACACCGCTATCAGACAAAAATGTCGGCAAAGTGCACAAGGGTTAGAGTTTTGACATTTGGGTGAAGAAGACACTTCATACAGAATGCACCGTTGAGTTTTTTAATAGCACTGAGACTCTGAAATGCAGTGTTCTTGTAAAACAATTAATGATTTAAGGCTGCAAATGGTTAATATCGAAAATTACAAGCATGGTTGTAAAATAACAATAATAAAATTTCTTTCGTAGTGCCATGCAAATACACAGATACATACATATGTACGTATAAAAAATAATAATAACCAACAAAAATTATAAATAAAACAAAGACAGTCATATCTTTTTGTTGCCACTCAGCGCTTCAACACGACAGTTTATATAGCTCTTTTATTCTACCAGATACCAGCAATGCAGTGTCCCAAGTAATGGGTAATGTTTTTCCAGCTCAAGGAAGATGATCTTTTGGGTTAAAAAGATGATAATAATAACAAAACTAACACGACAAGTTCCATTATTAATATTCCCTTTAAAAAATAAAATCAACAAACTATAATAAAAAAACTAGGCCTACCACAATAATAATAATAGCATTATTATTATTATTATCATCATCATCAGCAGTAGCAGTAATAGTTTGAAAAACCATAATAATCAACACAAGTAGTAGTAGTAGTAGAAGTAGTAGTAGTACTAGTAGTAGTAGTAGTAATAATAATAATAATAAAAACAATGACAATAAAAACAAAACAACAACAACAATAATAATAATAATAAAGCTGTGATTCCAATTGTGCTGGGCTGCCTGGAAACTATAGGTGTGTTGTGCATCTCCTTGCCTCTTCAACTCCAACCGCCCTAAATTCTGGGGGAGTGAAATCAGGTCGTGATATGAATCACTGCCTCTCGGGTACTTCCGACTTTGCAACTTGAGAGCAGTCACTGGTACGCCGTCGTTGGTTGGCCGCCCTTCTGGAACTGAATCCAGTCAATTTTTCTGAAGGTCATCCAGTGGAGGAAGAGACTCAAGAGAGGATGCCTAATGATGATAATACGCATGCTGAAGAACGCAGATCTTGAGATGAGATTAGAAACACGTCAAGCACACAGTATATAACAGATTGTGGAAATGCACTGCAGAAACCTTGCTACATTTGTGGCTAGAAACGGTTTCTGTTATGCAACGACCACAGTAAAGAAATAAGAAGAAATCGTGTTACAATTACTTGTTCAAAAATATTAGGTATTTTTCAGGTTTTTGTCATTAAAAAATGTATTGTCTTAGAAGAACTATTTTTATTTTTATTATTATTATTCTTGCCTTATTTATTGATGAAGTGCCACTATCTAATGACCACACACAGTAGCATAGCCAGGAAACAATTTCAGGGGGTTTCCATTGGACATGGTTGCAAAAGCTAAGTTTTTTGTATTTCGCATATAAAAAATATTCGGCAATTTATTCCGGGGAGGTTGAACCCGTAAACACGCCCCAATACGCCCATGACCACACATCCATCGAGGGTGCTGAGCAATTGTGTGTGAAGGACTTGGTCAAGGTCCCTACACAGTAACTATCTCACGGGGGGCTCAAACCCGTATCTCCATGTTACAAGGTGAGTGCTCTAATCAATTGTCCCAGTCTTTACCAGTATCTAATCGACAGAGTATCTGCAGCCCAACATCCAGATAACCTAACCTAGCTTTCTTTATTCACTATGAATAATATCTACCTGGATAAAAATTAAATAAATATAAAACAATAGCAAGATCATGATATGACATAAGCCTTATTACAAGATTGTGATAATAATACTGAAAAGAATAGCACAGGGTGTTGTCAAATGACTTACTTAACCGACTTGATTTTGAAATTATATCACTAATACTACCAAGTAAACTTTAGAAAGTCATAATATCAAATCGTAGTAGAGAACCGAATTGCAACAGCAATAATAATAATAATAATCATAATAGTAATAATCACAATAAGCACAAAAATAATAAAAGCTTTAAAGTTAAAATACAGCAAGGAATTGCAATAAATCATAAATTAGGCCCTACACGAAAAACTAACATGAGAATTTACAAATTCCCTAATTTACACATTCTTACATGCAACAAGAGCAAAATAAGTCCAAATCTCTCTGAGTGATTATTCTAAGATCAGCTTCCATCTGCACATAATTATTTAAATGAGAAATGAACCACTTTGCAGAAAAGAAAAATTTTGGCCATAGGCATCTGCTTCATTATTCCCACTCAATTACGATTATCAAAGGCTTCAAAAGACTGAGCTACATAAATGTCCAGTTGAATAACTCTACCATACAAAGGCAGAAAAGATAACAAAGATGCTGATGTCGAATAATGTTGATTGAGGAGTGTAATAAATATGCAATTGCTTTGCCTTTCTTTAGCTTACATTACAATTGTAATAAGGACACATATAACGGCATCAATTATGATGATTAAAGACAATGAATACCATAATATTTAATTATCAACAATAAAAATAATAATAGTAAAAATACAAAATCATGAATAATAATAATAAAAACGCTAATTGAAGTAGTTGTAGTGGTAGTCATGCTGGTAGTGGTGGTGGTAGTGGTAGGAGTGGCAGCAGTAACAGTAACATCGTCGTAGTGGTAGCAGCAACAATAATATAGAAGCAGTAACTTCAGCCTACTTCTCCATTATCTGCCGCAAACAAGCACCTCGGAATCACTAAATAACAGCAGTGCTGAAAAGTTACAAGAATTGAACATCAATAGAATGACAAGCAATGCCCTGAAGTCAAATAATGTCGTTTGTGTTGCCTTCAGACACGAACAGAGAAAATGGGGTTCAACAGAGAGCGGAGTCCGCTTCTCTCGAGAAGAACTAATGACAGTTGCGAAAGTTCAAACTAGCGACGTAGCAGAAAAAGAGGATGTGCAAGATCTGTAATGTAAATGAACACTTATTTTTGGCGACTCTGTCGAGCGCTGGCTGTAACACGGTCTGAACAATGAAGAAAAATGCGAGATCAGTGGATTTCAACAAGCGACGACTTTGAAACGCTCAGCGGCGGTCTACCATCGACCGGAAAACTCGGCGAACGACACGAAGAACTGGAGACATTTAGTAAGCGTCTGCGCGGAGTCACTTTGCCTCCGTTCCCAACTCACTCGCGAGTTTGTAGTACTTGTTGAATTTGGCGGTGGCGTCAAGAGGCAGGCAGATGTAGGGACTCTTCTTAAGAGGTTCCTTGACCGACGAGCACTTTTCAGACGAAGTCGAAGAAGTCAAGACGTGGCATCGGCTCAGGTGGTAGCGGTACGAGCCTTTGGACGAAAACTTGCGCCGACAGCCACGGCAACGATAGATGCGGAGGCTGTTCTCGCGATCGTCGAGGGGCGACTGGAGCCGGCGCCCCGCTTCAGACCGCTTAGCGCCGTCGTCACTGGCAACGGGTGCCCCAGGTGATGGTTCGCAGCCTGGAAGGGTGATGTTCAGTGACGGGTTGCTGCCGCTTGCCCCTGGGACCACCGTCACGATCGGGTTGACGAGTATGAGTGTGCCAGGCGGTAGAGGGTGGTGGAGCGCGTCAGAACCTTTCATGATGACAGCAGCATGCGAACCGTTTGGTCCGTGTAACACGTGTCCGACCCCGCTTCCTGAAACACTTGAATTCACGACCCCCGCACCAGCCCTGCCGTAGATCAGCTTCTGTAGGCTGTCGAGGGGATGCTCGCTGTTGAGTGCTTTTCCGTAGACCAGGCCCTGAAGTGACTCGAGTGCTGACGATCTGGATAGATTGTTTGACGTTGACGAGGGACGCTCCTCGTTTTCTGTGTCCCCGATATCGATGCCGCCCTTCGTGCGCTCGACTGCTTTGAGATCAGTGCTTTTGTTCGATTTGATGCTGAAGAGAAAGTTATCATGAATGGCGGAGTCGGCCTCTGACCTTCGGAAGTGGTCTGGCGGGATGTCATTGTCGGGTCGCTGTTGCGCCCATTTTGCTTTGCTCTGCTTTTCAACGCTCGCAGGCCTATCCAGCTCTCTACCTGCACTTTCAGACTCTCTGCTCGGACCTTCTGAATCGAGACGCTGCCTCTCGAGTCCCTTCTGTGGCACTGCTTCAGTTGATTCTGACTTGACTCGTCGGCTGGCTGGCCAGTACTGACCATCTACCAGAGCTCTGTTGTTGTCGCCCTCGGTTGGACCGTCGGACAAAGGCGCAATGTAGACTGGTGGAAGATACTTGTTCTGATAGAGACTGTTATTCTCTGGAGTCTCAGATGACCTGGCTTCCTGTCGCCCTGCCACGTTCTGACTTGGCTTTTGATGTTCAACGTAGGTACCAAACCTTGAGATGAGGGAACTCACAAGGGAGGTCGAGTCTAGATTTGACATCTGGTGCAATACCTTTGCCCGGTGCTTGGTGTCAGCACTGCCAAAGCTGTTCTTGATAAATGTCTCCATTGCTCGTATAGCAGAACCGTCCGACGAACTGTTCGAAGGAGGTCGGAAGAAGTTCTCCATGTGGAATGCTGATGAGTTTGACATCTCCATGGCTTCTTCTGTTGCTCGGCAGGACTTTTCAGAATCAGATCTCGTTGAACGCTGAGAACAGTTAGGTTTATAACTATTGTCATCACAGCTCCCTGGAAGACTGTCATTCTCTCCTGGAGATCCTTGATTGTTTTCAAGTTTTTCCTTTAAACCTGCTGAAGAAGAACGTCTCAGTACTTCAAACGCCGGTTCAACAAATCGACCAGGAGATTCTTGTGTTCTTTCTTCCAGTTCCTTCTCCTGACGTACTTTGGAAACGTCGTCTTCAGACATGGAGGATCTCATGGTTCTGGATCTCTTTGCGGTTTCGTACTTCTTGCAGTCATCCAGAATGCTGCCTTCGGAAGAGTGATCTCTTTTCCGATCTCGTTCAATCTTGATTGGCATTGCTTCCAAGGAGCTACTGTCTTCAATGGCAGATTGTGGAGAGACTGGGTCTACCACAGACTCACGTCCACTTTTTGGTTTGCTGCTGTGGGATTGATAATCAGTTTCTTTCTTTGGAATCATACTATTTTCAACTCTTTCGGAAGTACTTTTGTAGTGGCCTGCCTGGAGAATGTGGTTTCCCAGACTTTCAGCATCGTCGAAAGGTTCCAAGCAAATGAGACAATGTACACGGTTGGCGTCGCTGCTTTCACTCGACGGTTCTGACCGGCTTTCTGAATTCTTCAATGGCACTTTTCTCTGGAGCGTGTCGGCACCGACGATGTTGGCATAATGTTTCGTCTGGATCATATGAACCGTGAGTTCCGGGAGCGATTTGAATGACTCGTCGCACTCCATGCATCGCAGGATCTGCCGTGTCTGCTCGCAGCCGTGGTTCAGCCACATATCCTGACCCCGGACAAGCTTCGAATACTCTTGCCTGCCAACATTCTTCAGCTTGTTTGGAGCATGCCCGGTCTGCTGCAGGTGCATTGTGAGGTGGTAGAGAGTTTCCAGCTCTGCACCGCAGCTGCACTGGAAGTTTGTGTGCTTTCGCTGGTCTGAAGTAGCTTCTGTGGTCTGCTTCTGGTGCCAATGGAAGCTGGGTTCTGCCGCGTGACAGACAGCCTCCGAATCATTTGCTGCTGCTGACTCTGTCTGCTCTGGCTTCGTCAACAGTGGAGCATCTGGTTTCGCTGCTGGCACTGGTTGAACAGAATTTAGTGAGGTATTGAAACGCTGGACAGGGACTGGAATCATGCCAACGCCAAATGCCGAGACAGAATCTGAAAATGCCCCGTGGAGTTTAGAATTGTACAAGTTCACCCCAAGCCGCGATACCAGGGCGCCGCAGAATGGCGACGCCCAGGTCTTCGTCCCGATGCGGTCAAAAATTGCCGACGTATTTCCAAACTTCTTCTCCAGGTCAGCAAGAGAGCTTCCTATCCTACCAACGGCAGAGATTGTAGCATCAGACGAGCATGAAAGGTATCTAGTTTCGCTTTGCTGCACATCCTTCTGGCGTGTCTTGACTGAGAGATCCAGAGGCTGGTTGGGATCGGAGGCCTGTGGTGGTAACGTGTACTGACAAGCAGACTCGGGTGGTTGCTTCAGCATCTTTGGAAGATTCAACGAGTGCGTTTTCAGCCGGGAACTCTTGCACTTTCGTGACAGCGCTGCAACCGGCATCTGGACAATGCTCGGCCCTTTCTTCTCCAATGGCTTTGGTTTTGACGGCGAATGGCACTCGACAGACGCAACAAAAGACTCGAGCTGCTTTACGGAACTCTGACGGGACGAATTTGGTGGATTTTCAGGCAAAAATACTGGTGCAAAGACAGGCGCAGGGGCGTCCATAGCTCTGGACACTGGTGGTCTTGAGGCCGACTCACACAAGTCCTTTAGATATCCCGGCATGCAGCTAATACCATGACATGATTGGTCTCCGTCTTCGCTAGAGTCGTCACCGCTGGCAAGGTGAGAAATCTTTGACGGCATTTCAGTGGAATTCAAATTTGAGGACATTTCCTGTTCCAACGTTGTCGTCGTCCGTTGTTTCTCTTTACTCAGTCTACTTACATTCAAGTTTTCTTTCTCGTTTTCCATGTGACCTGCTTCCAGTGAGGTATCGGAGAAACATTCCGAGTAATTATTTCTCTTATCAGGAGGCCTCAGAGGAGATGAGGTGCGTGATGATGGAGACTGAGTTGATCGGCAGAAGTCGCCATCTGCGATGGATGAACGACGTGAAGAGCCCCCTGGGTTCAGACCTAGATGAATTTCCTCTGTTGTGGCAGCAGTGTTAGTAGAACCTCCAAATACTGTGGTACATTCGTTGGCGTCTGGTTCCTCACCCAAATGCAAAGGAGCAGCACTGCTGGTGCTGCTCTGCACGCCTGGGAGGTCAGTCACAAGGCTGGTGTCGAGGAGGTCATCAGTACCACAAGTCTCAGAAAAGACCTCGTCGTTATCTTCAGAATCTGTCAACAGACAAGAAAACATGTATTATCACCTAATAATAATAATAATGACAATTAATATGGTGCCGTAACACAGCCAAGGGCACCTCACAGTCAACTCACAACACGGTAGGCCTTAGAAAACAAACCTAAATCAAAAAAGTTACTGGAATTTCACTAATAAAAATGAATGCACAAACTTAAATTACAGTCCAACTGTACCAGTACAATAACAAATACAAACAGACAGCATCGAGACTTCTTGATTGTGGGGCCATCCATCTGGAATGGCCTTCCACTAGACCTGCGCTTGCTGCCTCGGTTAAACTTTCATCAGTCCCTCAAATCACACTTGTTTAGCTGTGGCTGGGCTAGGAGCACCTCTCAGTGGGTAGGTCTCTTGAAGAGGCGCTATATAAATTCTCAAAATAATTGAATGATTGAATGAAATATCAAAGCAAATTTCAAGACGAAAAATAATGCTCAGATAATAAGTACAATGTATACTGACTGAAAATGATTTAGTTGAAAGTGACAAAGAAGACTGCTACCATATTAATTTATGATTACTACCTACAAAAGGATCACTGCAAGGGTGGGAACGTAACATGGACAAGATATATCGGAGGGATGCACATGATCAAAGTTAAGCACTTATGACAATGTTCCACTCCAAGTAAAACATCAAAGTCAAGCAAGACCGATAAATCATCAGGGAGAATTAAACAATAAAGCCAGGACGGACCATAAATCATCCTGGCAAAGGAAAATAACAGCCATGCCATTGCCTACACTTATATTGTCCTCCGACGTATATGACTAATCCAATCATGTATTGAAATATTTCTCTTAAAAATCTATTGATTGAGTACAAGCCAAAGATATCAACAGGTTTGATATAGTTTTGCCTACGGTGCCTTAATCGCACACAGCTGCACGTGAAGTCACGACTTGGTGATTAACTATTCATAAATTCGAAAAAAATAAAATTTAATGGGAAAACACTTGCAACTTGTGAACACGATTTTGATAGTAAAATCACGCTTGGCGGGAAAGATATGCCAGTACCAGCGGCGGCCCGGATCAATCATAAATCTTCGATCAACTACGTGGTTAACTTAAGATGTGATCATTTTCTGAAAAGGTTAAGCAAGATAGGTCTCACTGGGTGGTCGCATTGTACTGTTGATAAATGCTAGTGAAGTTAAGCAATATTGAGCGGAGCTTGCAAGTGCTTGGAAGGGTGACCATCTGTAGAATACCAGGCCACCTGGTACCCACTCGGCCATCCATCCTCAGGACCATGCCTCTGATGAGCTTTTATACAGAAGCGTGTAAACAGGTGTGCCACCTGTTTATCTTCATGTCATGTTGCATTGAATCTAATTTCAATGACCAGAATGAGGAGGGGTAGGTGTAATGTAACGTAATGTAATTACGACAATTTCTATAGCATCGCCCGTAGGAAACTACTTCTATGGTGCTTTACACACACTGTCAAATGTAATGTAACTATGCAATGTATGTGGCACGTTCAAAATCTCCTCAAAAGATACGTAGTTAGATAAGAAGATGATATAAAGTGAGCTCAGGAACAAGTGGGTACTGATTTGTGTAGCCGGTCAACACTGGTGCCCATCAGGAAGATGGTTGTTAACCAGCTACTGCCTCTCACAAGATAAAGTAAAATAAGGTAAAGTAAGAGTAAAGCAATCATTCATTTACATTCATTTGCAAGGTACAGTTATAGAACTAAAGGTATTATTATACAACAGTCATGTGCTTTTACCTCAGGCAACTTATAGCTATTCGTTGAATTAGGCCTATAACTCATGATGCTGTCCACGTGATGTTCCACTCACTTGTTTTGTCCTGATTGGACTATTTCAATTCAAAACCCTATTCTGTTCTTCATCACCTTTATGACTCCTTAAGCATGCAGCTGTTTGCCTTTTTCATCAGCTTGCTCCAAGATCTCCACTTAGACTCAATGTCTTCAAAATTACCTTAGCTGTCTTCTCCAGCTCGGTACAGTTTAAAGTTGTTACCTTCATATAGCCTACAAGGCGCATCATGGTCTAGCAACGATCTACCCTGCTGAACTGTACATTTTGCTCATGCATAATCCCAAATTTAAGCTCAGATTTCTTTGGTCAGCAAAGAAAGACTTGTGGTTTCCAAGCCCATTTTTGCACACAGCTACACAAGTATGGAATTCCACCACCAGCTTTGCAGGGCAGGTCTCCAGGACATTTCTTCTGACCCAATTTCACACAAAACTGAAAACTAATCTTTGTCCAGTTACCCACACTTTTCTGGTAGATAAAAAAAAAATTAAAACAATACAAATATCAGATTAAAAATAATGATTATTGATGTTCCAAGAGAACTGAAAAACCTTGCAAGTGAAAACACTGCCACAAACAACACAACTACCAGACCAATCCTTACAAGCGGCAAGGCTCAATAACGACTTTTTCTTATGCAAAGTGTTGATGCAGA
The DNA here is from genome assembly GCA_020284085.1 of Aporrectodea caliginosa. Lineage (NCBI taxonomy): Eukaryota > Metazoa > Annelida > Clitellata > Crassiclitellata > Lumbricidae > Aporrectodea > Aporrectodea caliginosa. The sequence goes on along the minus strand of JACEVL010000177.1, from coordinate 166,533 downwards.
GGTGACATGCATTAGGTACTAGAAGTACTGGTCACCTTCGGCCATTGAAACACAGAAACTGGGTTAAGGTCTTTTATATCTCATCTTTGCTTTGGCCAAGCCCAGAAGGAAACATCATAAAGAAAGCTTTCTTTTCCCTCTCTACTGGCTCATCCTGTAAGCCCAGCAAATAAATTATGCCACACCATATACCTGCCACTGAAATTATTCAAAATGCCACACCACCTACTGAAGAATTGTTCGATCCAAAGAACGGCTTTCTGACAAAACCCATGCAAAAACATTGTACCAACCTAAATGGATCCCCATTGGCACTTTCCATCCATCAGAGGTTCTTTATGTAGAGGCCAATCGAAATGAGCATTCCGAAATATACCAGACACTGGAAACCGACTCCGATACATCAAATTCCTCACACTTACTTACTTATCTGTCTGTTTATGTCTTAGAACAGAACTATGTCTGCTGTCAGTCCTGCATGGTCCTAGTCAGTCAGTCAGTCAGTCAGGCGGGCCACAGATGTTTCCCAATCGGCGCTCAACAAATCTTACTCAAGGGGGACTTGGGGTGGAGTAGGATGCCCATAAATCACCACAAAACCGCTGGGCCGGTCTAATTTGCATGCGCAGGCCAGTTAACCGAAGGACGCAGTATAACGTACCTACCATTTCTGGGGTGAGGGAAGCGGAGGGGAAGAATTCAAGTGCCATAAAAACACGTAAAGTACTGGCATAAGCCAGGCCGCCGGCTCTTAAATAATAGCCATTATTTAGAACTACAGGCTGAGTCTGGCCGCCGAGTAAACACCGAACCAATAAAGCCTTATTTGAGATGAAACAGCCAGTCTATCTATCAATCTGCAGGAATAACCCTAACCTCACAGCAATCAATGTTCTCACTGATGAAATCCTTCAGCTCTACAAACCTATTGTATTCCAAATAGGCCCACACAACTCTGAGTTACCTACCTACCCACTTCTTTCAAGACATACACCGTCTAACGAAAATAGAATAACTTAAAATTTTGTTATCTCCATACAGAATAAAACACTGCATAACAACATAACAGACGTAAAGCACAAAGCAGTACTTGATCATGACATGTATGCATATCCGTGCATTTATGTAATGACGCTCTGTATGGCTGGCAATTGAGTCATTAAATCACGGACACACAAAGTAACTGCAGTGTGACTGTCTTACTGAAAATTGCTAACTGCACAGCCTGAACTTAACCACTCAGCTTACAGTTCAGGCGAACCACACACTATTCTAAAAAACCTTCAATATTAACCAGATAAACCTTACAATATTTACCGCTGTAGCCTGAGCATATTCACAAATGTAGATTATACCCAATTATAAATGCAAATATCACAGTTTAAGAAGACACCAAGTTCCAATTGCACAGAATTCCTAGCACTTTGGATATTTATAAAACAACAACTCTATAACTAAAATTCTAATGTGATGCTATGGCTGATTATTCTTGTATTTGAATGTACACATTTACATATAATGTCGTTTGTAACTCAGTATGTGGTCTGCAACCGTGAATTAAAGTCGATACTTGCTTACTTTTCAGGGACATAAAACCAAGACAATTATTCAGCAGCAGTTCCAGTCCAGTGTCTTAATATAATTAAGAAAGATGTACTAGTCGAACTTTTGGCATTGAAAAAGAGATCAAGATCAAGACCAATTGAAGCAGATGTTGTTATGATTGAACAGCCAACTTCTACACCAAATAGAACAATGTTAACTACAACACAAACATATGACATTGTACAATGTACATACTACAACAAAAAGCTACACAAGCACCTAAGAAGCTCACTACAAACATTAACAGCATAAGCAAGACAGACAACTAAAAGTTACAACACTGTAAGCAACATCAACAATATAATACAACCTACTGATAAATAACAAAAATTAAATGTCATTACCAACACAACTATTCTAACAAGGACAAACTGCCATCTCTGACAACAACAGAAACAAGACAACAACATTGGCAACAGAAGCATTCAGATCGGTCAACGTCAGGTCGCTGTCATATCTGTGGGGAAATTTCAGCACCGACGTTTTAAAAAAACTGGCTAGCCGTCTATGTCTGGGCCTTCGTCTATTTCTTAAACAAGCCCCCATAGAAAGGAGAAGCCATATGGACAGCATTTGGAACGGCCATGACAAATCTGCAGCATGACACGACTTCTTCCTGCCGGCAAAATGGCTTCCAGTATCCAAGTATTATTTGCACAGCGGCAGCAGTAGCACTGGCAGCCGCCGACGCCGCCGCTGCTGCAGCAGCTCCGAGGGCTGGCAAGGCCGGCTGGCTGGCTGCCTGCCTGCCTCTCATCGCTGATTGATGGCTGACATCACTCAACAATGACATCCACTCTTGCCTACAGCCAACAATCGCTACACAGCGTGGCACCAGCGCATTCAGTTGCCATGGCAACTATGGACATAATGACAGATATTAATCCTGCCCGCTGGCATTTAATAGTGTCCCCTGAACAGGCGGACTCCATCTCCCTCTTCTCTCGCCTTGTGCGTATCTTTCCTCTTCTCTGTTTGCCTGCGTCTCCCTATCTGTCTCTCTGTCTCTCTCTGTGTCTTTATTCCACAATCCCGCTAGCTCAGCACCAAGATGATCGCAACAGGCGAGAGCTGGGTCCAACAAATACAAGGGTTAGACCAGTTCTGTAAACGCTAAGAAGCACCAGGTCTGTCAAAATTTATTCAACAAGCTTCCAAGGCTAAGGCTGAACCAGCGTAGATTAACAAAAGAATGTCCTCACAAGGCTTGCCTCTTCTGGGTGCCACAGTGTGTGGGGCCATACAAAAAGTCTGATAAAGAAATCTTTGGTCCACATTCTTCTAGATAAGCAATAAAATGTTGCTTAGTTTCTTTTAAACTGTTGCAGCTGATTATCTAATTCATCAAGCAGTGAGCAATTAAGCTAATCTTTGTATGGGAAGGGCTTGCTCAAGGTTGCCAGTGGCTTCAAAGAGGGCTCTCCTCATTACAAGACCAGCATTCAAATAGCCACCTTATCACGCTACTAGGTGTTTACCATCTTGCCTAATAACCATATTGGTTAATCCAGGCTGGCCCACTTGACACAAATCAACCTCCTCCATTATCCATTATCTACAGAATCATTCTAAACAATAGTCCCAAACGACTGTAGACTATTTTATCGCCTGACGCACAAGAGCATGCAAATACTACATCACCATAATTATATATCAACAAAAAAGGATTTACAAATTCCAGGTGATCGAATGGCATCTATTTAAGGTTAAATATCAAGTCTGATACAGCTTGGCATGGTGCTTAGTACAGCCAGTGTAGTGTGTCCAAGTCTTGCAAAAATTTCAAAGCTGTGTCTGGTATTACAGTAGCTCAGTCACGTCTGGTCTCATTGTTGAAGCACATGAACTGTGGCCTTGCAACAGTATGCGGATTCAGTTTAAGGAGGCAGGTATGTCCAAGACAGGATACACCACTAAGACTTCGCAGGCAGTCACTGTAGCTCTGAAGGAAGTCATACAATATTATTGTCTGACTGCATAAGTCACATAGTCTATGCATTATTAACATTATTAACAGACAGTCCTTGACCACTTCATATATATGGCAGTTATTAGACATTATTTTTTACGAATGCAAGGTGGCAGGTTCCAACAGCGCAGCGATCTCAGTTAGAACCTCAACAGAGAAACCCTGAGCAAACCCCTGAGTAAGCTTGCTTCTGTAGTTCACCTACATGAGAACAATACACACTACTCTCTTGATGCATTGTGGAGTGTACAAGAAATCATAAGCATGGATTCAACAAGTAATAATAATAAGAAGAGAAAAAAATAATAAAAACAATAATGATATTAAACAATTGTGTACTCGAAAGCATTAATAGATTAACATGACCTTTATCATGAAATCAAGCAAGACCACAAAGAGGTATAAACTTTTGCCCATATATTTAACAAAAACTCCACAGAAAATTGCCCAAAGAGCAATTTTATAAACTGCAATGGCTGAGAAGCAGTGGTGTAGGGGGAACGATTGTCCGTGAACTCGGGACTTAGTCCAGACACTCTGACAAACAGTAAATGTATCGATAAATCTTGCAGAATCGTTTAAAAATTAATAAACAAACATATCACTAAACAACGAACAAATTTGAATGCACTGTTTTGAACCACGCTCGTCAATTACAACTCGTAATCAATGAATAGAATATTACGCCCGTTGAACTCGCAGGCTCAATATCGCACAGACTTCTGCAAACCTGCCATGCACTTACATTGATAAATTGTCTCACATCTGTAACTACAAATGTTTAATATACTGAATCACGAACACACAAAGGCACAGGACCACTTCTTTTCCGCATGCCTGCGTATATACGTGCAGCAGACATTACAAGGCCCAATGCTGCGCAGTTTACTTAATTCACTGTTTACGATAGTTTCATTTAGTGGATAATACGCAACCAAAACTTCCAGGATAAGCCTGAGAAATTGCTGGAATCTCACGAGCCACTTTGGGTTCCGTTAGACGAGCCAATATAACGTAATAGTTGACAGAGCACTAGAACATATCTTCCTCGGTGTGTACCCAAATCTGCCCCGGGGTGAAAGACAGCAATGACAATAGAAAAATGCCGGTGACTCATCAGGAGATGCAGTCTAGTACAGGTAACCTTCCAGAGATAGACAGACGTCCCGATGATTACTATGTTCCAGTGTTTAATCTAGACGTCTCTGGGGGGGTAAAGTTCCCCCCAGGATCGAGTTTTCCCCAGAAAAATTAAAGAGATGAAATTTTAGCCCCAAGAAAAATTAAAGACATGTAATTTTGTAGAATATTGTGTTGGAAAACTCTCGATACTACCCCCTCCTCGAAAATATTGGTGGAAAATGGCTGTTCTTGGAAATACTCGTTACTACCCCCGGTCGTCAACTTTTACAATAAGCTGGATACCCCCAGAACCCTCAATTCCCCCGACAGCAAGGGGACTAGATTAAACACTGACTATGTTCGTTATTCCACTGTCGAGGTGTTAGAAACAGTAAGATTTTCGGTCAGCAAACTTTCAGATAGATTGTAATCACAATCATAATCAAGTATTTATATAGCGCCACTCTAAAACAGAGGCGCTCCCGACTCGGGCCAGTGTCTTCACTGGTAAAGAGAGAGGTTGTAGACATGTATATCGGCATAACAGTACCAGATTTATGATGCTGAGGGATAGGTAGGTAGAAACTATACATAACCAATAAAGAACATCACATCAAGACAAGAAGACTGATTCTGGCGAGGCCATTTAGAACAAGACCAAAGAATCACTGATACAGTACAGATCGATCTGAAGATTGTTATGCTGTCAAGATAACAACCAGTATCTACACTTGAGACCATTTTGACTTGCAAAAATACGTATCGACGCAACCGGTCTGGTCTGTCAGGCTAAATCCTGTCCAACATACCGGTCAGGAATGATCCGAGGGACTTAGCCGGACAAAGGCTTATCTGCCACTACAGTTCCATGCCATGGTCAGCCTGCCCACACCATTTTAGCTGCTTAATATAACTGATTTCCTTTGGTCACTAGATTGCCGCTTGAGTTTATTTATACAACGCAGGCAGGCTCAGTGAAATTAAGACAAACTGAGTTGAGTATTTGGATGCGTGACCATCCGAGGATACCACGCCGCCTGGTGCCCACTCAGCCTTATATCCTTAACTGGTCAGTAAATGAGTGCATATGCAAGAGTTCAGACGTTAAAAAGGTGCCCTGTCACTGGCTTGATATATATGCAACGGCCATCTCTGCTCTTTAGTGGAATAATCCTTCAACCACAGGATCGTGCTTAGAACTGTGGAGCCTCTCATCATCGTCATCATCGCCATCATCAGTTCCTGATGCCAGCCATTTGGCGGCGATGGGTACGAATAAATTATATCCACTGTCCTCGGTCATTTGTCAAGTCCATTGCTCCCAGGTTAATGTTAGTCCAAGTGATGTTATGTCCTCATTAAAGTTGACTATTCAACATAGTCTTGGTCTGCATAAAGAAGTGTGTCACCACAACCTTAATCACCACAAAAAAATCCAAGATCTGAGTCAGAGACTTTACGCTCATTCTGAGAAAATATCTGTGTTAATGTTGCCAAGCATGATGTGCACTGTTGCTACAAAAAGACCAGCTGCCTATACTGCATGCCTGAGAGGCAACTTTGGGTATAAAGTGTTGGCAACCTCAGTTGTTGAGTCTGAGCACCTGAGGGCATGTGGCCAGTCATCTGTCTTCCAACCAAATATGTATGGTCAGCATTCGCAATCAATGCACAGGTGGCACGCAAATTTTTTAAGATGGTGCAAGTGGATCAGATATTTTGAAACACCTTCGATTCTTGGAGGGGATTTGAACCATGAAATTCTCTCATTAAGTAGTCCAGCATGCTAACCACTACCGTGCACCCACTAGTTCTAAAAACTTTTGTAGATTGATCATAATTACCCTCACATGTATAGAAAATAATCGTTTCTCCTATAAAGAATTTCCTTAAAAAAACCAACGTAATTAAAAAAGACTGCGTGAATATAGTTATAACTGCATCAGCTAAATATTAAATTTCTTACTTACTCACCACAAGAAATTTTCATAAGCTTTAAGCTGTTTCAATTTGTCAAAACAGAATGATATAATGACAATCAAACATTATATATCTCTACTACTGAAAATATGTACAAACAGTTGCTTCATAACTGGTAATCGATAATTATGTAACTCTTAGCAGGCAAACAATTATTTATTATTATTAAACAAATATTTTTAACGTGTACAATTAGCACAGCATGTGCAACGATCCTGAATGATTGCAATGTACGATAATCCATAAAGTCATTAATAAGGTCCATTAAACAAAAAAGGTTTAAAGCATCTTTCAGAACTAGTTATTAGGAGAGCAATTCCCTTGATGGCAGTCGGTAAGGCGTTCCAGTCTTCCAGACGTTAGGGTCGGAGTAGGAAAAGCGCTGAGCACAAAACAGCTATTATAGAAGAAGAAGAGAAGAAGAAGAGCAGTCCCTTGAGGCAGCCATGGGTATGAAGTGTCAGCGACTTCATTTTCTTACCCTCAGCATATGAGGGCGGGTGGCCAATCCTCTCCCTCACGGTCTCATATTACCTAATAATTGTCAATTGAAACAAAGCCATTGATACAAACCTAAAGCTGGTAATCCTGATATTGCTCTGGGCTGAGAAATGTAACTATCGATTCACAAGCCAAAGATCAATCATCAAGATGTTGGCTGCTGTCAGCCGAGAAACAATGTCACTATCAACTGAAACCTGTCGGCGGCACGTTAGTCCCCTCATAAAAAAAACAACGTCATCTCAAATCCCACCCAACCGACAATCGCAAAACTCCGGCCCGAGCAAGAAAAGGCAGGCCTGCAACGGTCGACTTAGCAAGGGATGCTGTCGAGTGAAGAGCGTTAGTTAGCAGTCGACTACTCCTCGAACAGAATCAGCAACTGCTACCGCAGGTCAATACTAATTGCAGCCACTGATTCAGGCCGACTCGAAGAAACGGTAACAGCTGTAGCGCGGAAAATAACGACGAGTACCTTAACAAACTGAGATGAATGACAGTGGGAATGAGTAACGCGTTATCGTCGTTAGACAACCACCACCACCACCACCACAAAGAACTACTACTACCGGACACGACGGTTTATATAAGGAAGTCGTATTTCATCTCTTCCTTCACGTCCTCACCCAGGCAGACTCCTACAACAAACAAGCCGAGGTCAAAGGGCATGGCCGACCATGTGGTATGGCATTTCTGATGCAGTCAGTGGGGCGTGACATGTCATGGCCCAGAAATGAACTCCCGCCCTGAAGGTCTTCCCTATCGGTGGGACCATACGCTCGGAAACATTCTTGGGCGTCTCTTCAAAGCTCATCCCTTTGGCCGAGGGTTCCTTAAACAGGCCCTTCGAGGTGATATGTCACTTCGTCAGGTCGACGGCCCTCCTAACCTCCAGACAATGCCCGTGCCACAAAGGTCGGCATTCAATCACATACTTCAGCCGGGCACCACTGACAAGGTTCCTCAATAAATATTAGCCCGGTCCTTTCAGGCGTGAAATGCTCTCAGGGGGTCTCGGATCTGGGGTTGCCCTCGTCAATACCATTAATCTTAAGGGGTGGGCAGGCTGTTTGAAGTCGGGCTAATGGGGCAGGATGGCTCTGCCAGACATTATGAAATATGACCTGCCCCCTGCCCTTCGAGTCCTAACCCTGGACAAAGGTGTCTTGCCCCTGAGAGAACAGTCAAGTGGGATGTTTGACGATAATCTGAGCATCCGAATTCGAGGTCTCCATCCCTTCTGCGATGATGGCCAACTCAATTCAGGCCCAGGTATCCATCTGCACCGCGCAGGTAATTTATTGTAGAAGGGACATAAAATTCAAACGTGGCCATCCGTCGGAGAAGGTTCGGGGCGGGTGCGGGGAGGGGGTAGCTAGAAATTTTGGGCCAGCCATCATTGGGGTGACTGAATCCTGCTATCTACAGCGCCGGCTGGCTATGGCTGGCATGCCAATCAGTCCTATATCACTCTAACTGTCCCATAAATCAGCCAACAGAGTTAATTATATCTCCAGACCCTAAACAACATCCTGAAGTTTATATAAGGAACGTGAATGGTATATTAAAAATAATAATAAAACAGACGTATGAGTGGAAACTAGCCTGTGTATAATGTGCGTGCCGAGTGCTGAAAAGTTTATTATGCCCGTGGCCGTGCTGTGTTGTTCTGATGAGATGCAGTGTGAAAAATATATTATACTTGCCAGATCTGAATGTTTTAACGTCACAGTTATGCAACCGGTGTACATTGGATCAGTATCATAGGTCTGCCCGCAGCTTATGAACGGTCTAGTTTCGTGTTATTTGCAATAACCGTACACTTATTCGTTTTCAGAAGGCTGCTAGAATACCAAAAACCAAATGACTTCTGTTGCGCCATTCTCATAATGTCGAGGACTTCAAGCGAATTTGGTTTCAAGTGAAATCATCATCAAAAATCATATGCTGTTGAAGAAACCACATTGAATTCTGACAGGTGTACAAATTGGTACAGTCTTAATAGCATGACAAGGATGCTAAGACAATGAAAATGTCTGGAATCTAGAGTTTGAGGCAACAATGGCCTCTGACTGTGCATGTACACTCAGGGCAATTTCATTCTTTCACCTGATTACTAAAGAATTCTACATTCCTTTATACATGACAGCAAGTCACCAACCAGTCTGTCCCACTGCATTTGTGTTTCACTAGTTTCTGCTGTAGACAGACATCATTTTAAAGAGTGTAACGTATACACAGTACATGCGAACTGAAGTAAAAATAGTGATGTATATGTACTGAAGTAAAAATCATGTTGACTAAATTTCAGAGTGATTCTAATTGAACGTGATCCGACCGCCACATGCTCTCCCAACCTTATCAAAATCAACTGGCATAAATCACTGGTTCTGGGGTTGAAGCTCTGGTCCTGTGTCTTCTGCACGTGTCTCAATGCATGCCTGTAGGAAAGGAAGCTGACGTCGTAAAGGACATCCGGTCATAAAAACCCCTTCTAGTGCTCTCTGATGGATAAGTAATTCTGAGTGATATGAAGAAAGTGGGCCTGCGTGGCTTTGACAAGATGTCAAGATTATGATATTGCTATAGATGGTCTTATAAAGTGCATCGTTTATCAGGACTTTGCTAGATGGTCTTATAAAGTGCATGGTTTATCAGGACTTTGCTAGATGGTCTTATAAAATACATGGTTTATCAGGACTTTGCTCATGGTTTATAAAGTTCATGGTTTATCAGGACTTTGCTATATGGTCTTATTAAGTGCATGGTTTATCAGGACTTTGCTCATGGTTTATAAAGTGCATGGTTTATCAGGACTTTGCTCATGGTTTATAAAGTGCATGGTTTATCAGGACTCTGCTAATGGTTTATAAAGTGCATGGTTTATCAGGACTTTGCTAGATGGTCTTATAAAGTGCATGGTTTATTATGACTCTACAAGATGATCTTATAAGTGCAGTATGACAGTGTAGTGTTGCAGTACACTAGATTACACTGAACACATGCTGTATTATTTCAATCCACTTTAGCCAGTAACAGTAACCGTAGCTGGTTAAACCTTAAAACAAAGCATAACAACCCAGACATTTCATTTGTCAGACTACCATAAGGAGCAAAATCATTGGTCACAGTTGTTAACCCAAAGACAATAACACTGTTGGTTAGTAAACTTTGACTTACAACGTATCTCTATAAACTTTCTAGCCAAACCACATAGTTGGTGATTGAAGCAGCTATTATTTTTTAGAAGAAGGTAGTTAAACAAGTGTTTTATTATTTTTTAATATTGCCACGGTGGCTATGATAGTTTATTGTTCGTTTCCTATTATTTGAAACAAAAACGGCAGTTCTACATACAGCGGTGAACACTTTTATGCCAAACGACATTTCAATGTCATAAAATATTGACGCTAAGTCAGGATGCCGTCATCTCCAGCACGCCTGCATGCTTAAAACCTAATAAAAATTTGACAAACATCAGCAGCCACGTGCTTGCCGGCATAGTTCGACATAATACATCAGTCTGTCTCTGTAAGTGTATGTATCAATGTATGCAGGTAAGTGTACACGTGTGTATGTATATATATGCATATATATATATATATATATATATATATATATATATATATGAATGAATGTTAGCCAAAAATGTAATTGTAAGTATATATGTATGTATCTGGCTATTATAAGAACCTCACATGGGCATTTAACATGGCAAGTGCTCATTTATATAGCTCCTCTTCAAGAAAACTGATCAGAGGTGCTCCAGACCCAACTACAAATGACCACAACTCAGTACAATGGTCTTCACTGTTTCCGAATCAGAATATAGATAAAAGATGATCATGTCACAGACTGCATGGAAGCCTGTTCCAGAATTTAGCAAGAGATGGGGAGCAACCGTATACCATCCTGTGTTGCAGACAATGCAGAGTTCTGCAGCCAGATAAGGATGACACTGAATTATACTGAAGTACTTAAGTTTCCATCTGACAGATGTAACTTATGGTAGGCCGAAATAATTGTCAACAATTTATGTGTATAAACATATGTAGAAATGATTGCATGCATGTCTCATGCATGGATTTACACTATTAAAAATTATGTCAAACAACAGGACACTAATGTAGCCAGAATCCTAATTTCCATTACCTATGAATTATAATCATTGTGATCTGTACAATGGCAGTAATGTCACCTTTTACAGCAATTCAACAAAACTGGTTAGCAGTGGGCTACAACAATTGTCCTTTGGTATAGGTCAGTTAGTCAGTCTGAAAGAAGTTTAGCTACAGTATAGTGTCTGCTATCACTAGATAATTATGTAATACTTTTAAGAGTTTTATGTACATGTTTTTACCAGTGAGCGTTTGTATCTACAATTCTACATATATTTCATTCATCTATACATGTACCCTTAATTGTATTTTTCTCTACCCTCATAATTCTTTTTGGTCCTACTTTTCCTCCCTCTCTTCTTTGTATTGTCTGTCAGCATTAAGAACCTTAATCTATTCTTACATCACTTTTTACCAGTGCTTTTTTTCTAGAAAAAAAGGTTCCGGAACTCAACAAATTCAGAACAATCATAGGGGGCATATTTTATGCAAATATTTCTGTTTCATATAGTAGTTTCAATAAACACTTAAAGCACTTACATTAAATTAAAGTATCTAAATAATTTTATATATTTTTATATTAAAATTTTTAATTAACTAAATTATTTTTTAAAGTATGAAAAAAGGTACCGGAACGCCGTTCCGGACCGCTCCGGCTGAAAAAAAGCACTGCTTTTTACACAGGAGATGAATAATTGACTTCACTGATTAGTCCAACTGACTGATTACTGTGAGCAAGATGTCACATGCAAGTTATTTCCACGTTGTATCTAAAACTAATTCACTCCCAAGCTGAAGTGACAATCCGTAAGTTTATAGCACCCATTTAAAACGACCACAGACGTGTTCCCAATGTCATCCATACACACCCAAAACAATTCAGAAGTATTGCAATTCACAGTAAGATATAAATTTCTTCTTTCTTATTTCTCAAAGCATAGGACATCATGAAGCCGATGAACGATATACTCGACAACAGCGCGTCATCACACCATGCAGGCAGAAACTTACAAGCTGCGCTGTCCATTAAATTTCAATACGACTCCGACATACGACTGCGACGCACAGCGCCCGACACGGCGACGGTGACATGCACCGTGACATTACGGACAGGGCGAACGGAGACGGACAATCGCGCGTTCCGTAATCCGCTTGCGCGCATCACCGACTGAAAGCGTCACGGGAAAATCAGCGGGACAGACGTCCGATTAGAAAATACTGAAGCGGCAGAAAATCTTCATTAGCCGAAGAAGGCGCTAAATAAAATACACACCAAGTCCGGGCTGTGAAGCTGCGGTGCCGCTGGTTCGCCGCTCCTCGCCGCCGCAGCGTCCGTAATTACGGAAACGCAGATTAAGTAGGGGTCCGGTGGTTAGCAGCGGGAAAAGTTTACTTGGAGTCTGATGAAAATGAAGCTGGAAGCAAACTCCAGTTGTTGTGGTCGTCGTGGCTGACATGTGTCTTTGCGATCTTACTAAATGCACAACATGCAGAGACGCTGGCACTAAAGAGGCAGACCAACGAAAATTAATACTACTGAAAAGAGGATACTCGACCGTCGATGTTTCCGCTTGATGATTGTAAATGTCCTTGCCCAACACTCAAAGTTTTTATAGCTGGATGCTCAAGAATACTTGATTCACACTCAATATCCTATGCTTTCTTTCAGTTAAGTTGTTTAAAATTTTTTATTTGTTTTGTCCTTTCCAGTTTTGTCAACTGCTTACAGGTAAGTTTCATATAAATGACCATTCTCTGTATATGTCCAAACTATCTGAGTCTTCATTGAACAACTTTTGTTATCTAGCCGAGTCGTTTGGATACCTAATGATTGTCTTATGTCGTTGTTTCTTAATTTCTGTAATATTCAAATTTGTGCAATCTTCCACAGCCAACTCATTTCTGCTCTAATAATACAATTCTTTTCTAATTTTGCTTTCATATTGTCTAACATTTCAATCCAAATAGAAAAATTGGTTGTATCTTTGTCTTGTATATTTTTGCCTTGGTTTTCCTTGTTAATTCTCTGCTTCTCCATATCCTCTTAATTATTTCACAGAACCATTTGAGTGCTGCTGACGAGGATATATAATGCCTTAGTTGATTATGAATGAACAGTTGATCTGGATCTATGGCTCAACTATAGCAGGATGTCTCCATTGGCAGGGATAAGTGGGAAACTATGCAGAATCGCAGTTTCATTATAACCAAACAATTAGCAAACCATATAAATAAGTCATAATTATGAGGATGACTATTTCAACTTGTGTACAATAATCATCATCACAATCATGACTTTAATATTTATATAGTTTGCTGATTGTTTGGTTATAATGAAACTCGTAAGGCTGGAATGAACGCATATAATAAAAAAAATTTGTACAGATAAGTATACAACAATATATTTTTATTATGACAACGACAACGATGATGCTGACTGTAATAATTACATTATTTTTAATTATAATTACTATCATTATTAAATACTAAAACCTGTTACATATAGGCTTATAACTTCACAAAGCAGTTTGAATTTGGAGATGTAGGTTGCATAGCTCAGCCCTTGATTCCCATTGAGTATAACAGTGCATTGAACTTCAAGGAACCAGATATTTCAGAAACTCAAGTCACCACAGAACAGAGAACTAATACAGATCATTTTTCCGGAACTATGGAACCAGTTATGTCATCAACCTACCGAATCCGAACAATGCGAACCATCAAAATGTATTATTCAGCGAACTAAGGAACCACAGATTATTCGGCAACTATAGGAACGAGCAATAATTCAGCAAAGTAAGGAGCCCGAGATTTAACGGAACCAAGAAATCAGTCAGCTGGGAATGCAGCAGATGCATTATTCAGTGAACTGCAGAACTGGAGACGTAATTTTGCCAGTACGGTCTGTTCACCAATCATGGTTCGGTCTTCTCCAGTCTCCACGCCGTGCGTACGCACGCACGCACGCAAACACTCCGCCCAAGAAGAACGGCACTTATTCTGATTTACCGGTCAGCGGAACGACTTTCGGTGCCGACTGTACACGGTATACGAACCGCGGATCGACCGGGCAAACGCGTCGCAGACGGCTGTGCCAAAGCGCCGGCCGTGAGTAAATTTTCAGCGAAGCCGTCGAAAAAACAAGATGGCTGTCGTAAATTGCAATCACGGCCCATCCGACGAGATTGTGACTCTGTCGTAATCTGCGACTCTTTCGACGAAGTATACACTACGTCAGCGCCGCCGCTGCAGCGATATTTAGGCGTCCAGTCAGCTGCTGAGCGCAATTGATGTGGCGCCAGCTGCCTTGCATGGGCTCCGCGATTATCAGAGTCATGGAGATGCGAGTGTAGGTACGGAACTGTACGCTTAAAATCTAGTGTGGCCAGAATGCCAATCTAATCTAGACGAAGAAGAAGAGTAGTCCCTTAAGCTAACCCGAGAGGCAGCCTTGGGCATGAAGTGTTAGCGACTTCATTCTCTCAGCCTCGGCATATATATAGTGGCCAGTCCTATCCCTTGCCGTCGCATCTTCCCACTTTCTCTAATTCCAGCTGTAACTCCAGCTCTCTCACTAGTTAGCATCATGATCAATATCATTGAAAACATCATCATTATACATCTCCTCCTTTTTCTTTTGCTCCTTGTACACCACATCACAAACAATACTTTTAAAATAACGGTAATTCCACAGAATTGTATTATCTTGGACAGACATTAGTCTACAAGAATACAGTAGCGTTAACAGCTGTAAAGCTATTTAATATATAGACATATTTACATCAGTTTTTCAATTTTCATTATCATTATTATTAAAAAAATTCTCATTTCACAAGGGAAAGCCAACATTTTTTTCTCTCTCTCCCTTCCCTCCTCCCTCCTCCCCTCACCCCTCTCTATTTTATATTAAACAATTTTACATGACTACATAATTACATGTTATGAAATAATATAGACGAAGTGACAGAATAAGCAGAGATTGATCCATTGATCCCTTATGGTTATAAGCCAACCTGATAAGCGGCCACCAGCGTGAAGTGCTGTCATCTCGGTTTTCTTGGTCTCGGCATATGAACGCGGGTAGCCGATACCCTGTCCTGCCACACGATCTTCAATCGCAAGTAAACCAAATGAACTCATATCACAGCTGAATTTGCCAATGGGCTGTTGTATGCATCAGAACTCTTGAAATATCTGTCCTGAATCGAACACCCGACCTTCTGGACTGCACGTTTAACACGTTAACCACTAGACACCCCGAACAGCGCAGCAGCGCAGATACACTGCATAAAATCTCAGACAATCACAAACTTATTGATGAGGTTACGACAACCCATCACTCTTCACAACAGCCAACCAACCGCGCTTCAGGGCTGCTGCTGCCCGGGCGGGACAAATATGATATTTCCCTCTTCTGTATCGACGGCGGAGGGGGCACCTGGAAGCGCCCGAAGAGGGGCAGCGCTTATAAATCCTCGACCCCACCATTTTCGGTTCGTTCCGGCCAAAATCCATAGCCATAACTCACGCACATTAATAGCGCAGGGCGTGGCAATATCGGACGCATTATCCCGCATGCGCCGGATAAAGAAGAGAGAAAAGCGAGCTACGGCTGTATGAGCGTGTGTGTGTGTGTGCGTGTGTGTGTGTGTGTGCGTGTGTGTGTGTGTGTTGGGGAGGGCCTATATGGAGACGGCGGCCGTTATATCCCGCGTCTATACGTATACGGGCGCCGATCCTCGCACTTGCCTCGCGCGAAATCTTGGCGCCGACGAAGTGCGAAACAAGTGCAAGACGCTTATACAATAGACACGGCACAGTAAACCATTTAAATTTCATCGCCCACAATCCGAACGCGCAACGCTAGGGCACAGAGTGGCTCGGCGGCCAATTGCCGACGCGTCGGCCTCGCGCCTTCGCGTGCGAGGCTCGAATCCCAGAGCGATTATTGACGTGAAATTGACACGTTCCTGTGGAGCCGCGCAATACGTAAGGAAGGGTTTTCCAGATATTCTGCCGCTGTCATCGTGTTCGTTCTTCATTCAAACGATGATCACTGCGTTCAAGGGCCACACCACAGACATAGCTTACCCCACATTTTGGATCTGCCAGCGAGTTATACCGTAACCTCACTCTTTTGTACGGTGAATAAGCTACGCCCAAAAGACTTGCCCTTGGGAATCCGATTAAACGTGCGACTGTATGCATAACATCACGAACGCAAGCCAATGACTTCTATAGCGCCTCAATGCAACTTGCGATTAGGTGTCCAGAGCAATCGATGGCACAAGGCCGGCCACTGTGCCCCGCTGTAGCACAGATGACACCGCAGAGTACTCGGCCCAAGCGTAGCATCCTTCCCTATGTGGTAGGTTCAGTTGTCCACCTGTCCTTTGCCGCCTGCTGCTGCTGCTGCTGCCACTGCTGCTGCGGCCGAACCTCCTGCTGCTGCTGCTGCTGCTGCTGACAAAGCCCGAGGTGATTGATTGGCCGGCACAAAGGATCCACTCAACAAGGCTGACAGAGTGACAGGTTGAGTGATGGCTCGCACAAGCCCTCAACAAAGCAAATAGGACTGTAGCACTGACAATAGACTGACAATATAGAGAATCGCACTCCGTCCTTCCGTCCGTCCATCTGTCTCCAGTCTCTGAGCAGGGTCTGCTCTCTCTACGTCTGTCTTCCTGCAGTCTGTGTCCTTGCCTGTCACACAAACTACGCACTACACATACCTACGCACATACATACATAAATACATACAACATACACATAGCTTTCGAAAAGAAGAACCACATTTATCCCTTTTTTATTTTAACCATAATATAAATATTTGTTACAGCAATATATTACCCAGACAGATACGTTCTATACACTCTTTAAGTTAAAAAAATATTGTAGCTCAAATGGTCGAATACCCAGCAGATAGAAACTGCACGGTAACAAACACAATAAACATGCATCCATACAATGCTTCCTTTGCAGATTTTATTAGAATGTTGTACTCATATTGACAGTTGTTTGTTATTAAGACGTATGTACACCAATGCAATTGGTTTAATAAAGAATATACTTACTTACTTAGATCCAGAAGCAAGGCCAAGTAAGTATAAGGCCTTAATTAACGTTGTCAATTTTATCTTGCTGGTGTTTAGTGGGTAGAAATATTTTGTCTGTTTTTTGTTTCTCAATTTTTGATGACTTTTTGATTGTAAAGATTTTCGATGACTGCTTAGTTTCCCTTTATTTACAAGCTCATTTTAGTTTCCCTGGAATTTTGACCAGCTCATACAAGTTTCCCTGGATTGTTTGGACATATGGCTTTTACTTTCTTATGGGCTTTTGACGAGCTGTCTCGAGTTTTGCTGGATTTTTACAAGCTATTTTTAGTGTCTCTTGATTATTGACAAAACGGTTTTTAGTTTCAATGGAGTCTTGACAAGCTGTTTTTAGTGTCCGTGGATTATTGACAAGCTTTTAGCTTCTCTGAATTTGACACATCCTTTTCGTTTCCCAGTTTCTGGATGACATTCTCATAGTCTTCCAGTTTTTTGACGAGTTTTACTTTCCAAATTTTTACAAAGTTAGTCCTTTGTTTCACTGTCTATAAGCTATAACTGTTCTAAAATTTAGTCATCACCTTCAAGTGAGAGAGAGGACTGTCCACCTGCTCTTATAATATATGTGCCTAGGCTATGAAAAATGAAGTCACTAACACTTCATACTAGTGGCTGTCACTCAGGCCAAGAAGTAGCTATTGGATTAACAAGCCTAGCATTACATAAGCAGAACACTGAACTTCCTGCTCTTACTGTAATCTGAACAAGTCTTATACTACTTTAGTCTCGCTACAGCAAAATTATTAACCTGTCAACATGTAGTATGCAGTTAACCTCTCCTATGGGGTGCACTTTAGCCTAAATATGGGGCCTAAACCTAATAGTACATGATTTCATTCCATTACAGTACAGTCAAAAGTGGCCATTTTACACCTCTTTAATCACCATACGGTAGAAAGATCACACTGTTGTTTTCTTTTGCATAACTGATGAAATACAAAGAAAGCAACACTATCACTAAAACTGAAGTAATATCCTGTTATGCCAAGCATGTATACATAACAATACAAGTTCAACCCTGCTATGATTAACAACACAAGGCACCTACCGGCAATTGAATTTTTCATTATTCCTCTTGTACAGTAACTATCAAATTTATGCCATTTATTCAGGTCTAACTCATTCCTGCATAAATCGGCTCCAATCAGTCTTGAATGCTGCCGCTCGGCTGATCGGCGCCATTCCTAGATTTTGTCATATATCCAGGTTCATGTGGGAAGATTTGTTACCTATGCAAAAGTGCATTGAGTTTAACATTACACAAGCATAATTGTCTAGCAGGCTCTGCTCCATCTTATCTCAAGGAGCTTTCTATCTCAGTATCTTCCATATGTGGTCGCAGATTCTCCTCTCTGCCACACAAGGCAACTTATTAGTTCCACAGGCAAACTTCCACGGTTCAACATACAAGTTTTGCTGTGGCCAGCCCGTCCTTCTGGAATAGGTTGCCTAACAACCTTCGACGTGAACTCCTTAGTCTCTCTGCCACTTCTCCACAAGACCTTGAAGACCATTCCGTTTGAACATGGTTTCATTGTGTTAGGTCGGGAGCGCCTCTGACGAGTTTCTTTTGATGTGGCACTATATAAATTTGCAATTACAATAACATGCATGCTGTTCAAATCTGTCATAAATAACCAGCACTCTTCCTGCACTTGACCTTTAGCGTAGACCACTTGTAAGCGTGGCTGAACAATGTTAAAGACAATTGGTAAATGACAAAGGCTGCTCTGACTGGCAATACTAGGTACTAACTGACATTACAGGGAAAATCATGACATAGGGATTTATCTCGTTATCACGATAAAAAGGTAAATGACACAGAAATCTTACTACAATTGACACAATACCCTAGGGCTGACCACTAATTACCCAAGCAACAGAAACGACAACCATCTTATCTGTGTTCACCCCATTCAACTTAATGCACAGGGAGCCAGACCAGAAGGCACAGGGTCAGGCTGACTCCTCAAACCATCCATCATATAAGAATACTCATGGACTGATCCAGCCACGGCCTTATGTGCTGGGTCAATAGATCGATCAAGCCATCAATCATCGATACAGCCGATCAGTCAAAATCAATCAATCAATCGCCATTTGAACCGGGAAAGAAGCCCGCAGAAATTGGCGGTGATTAATTGACTCAAGGACTAGAGGTACTTTTCGAATTGATCACAAATGAAATGAATTTGCAAGACAGCACGACGCGATGATGAAATGATGCATAGTGGAATTTCTGGATGACTGAATGAATGAATGGGCAAATTTATCGAAGAATCAATCAATCCTGGATTGCATGCATGAAATGATGCACAACTGAAAAAAGCACTTTACCTATTACTGATAGCACTATGGTAAAATGTGCATGAATGCATTCAAGAAATAGCACTTTTCCAAAGGTACAAATTCATTCACAAAGGCAAGCTTTAGTTCCACGAATGAAAGCAGTAATTTAGAGGCAGGAACGAAATTGCCGAGTAAATAAATTAATGAATTCTGAAAGGAAGGTGGGCAATCACCCATGAATGCAAGCATGAAAGACGCCAAAAGCACTGGTCATGCAAGGATGATTACTTCAATCAATGTCTCTACAAGTGTGTATAGATGAACATAAATCGGTAGATGCACTTTTTGGAGGCTACTAACATGCACTAAATACATGTCTAGTTAAAGTGAATAAATACATGAATGAATGCATAAAGTAACTTAAGCCTGCAACAAACCAACTGTCATAACTCGGCAATTGTAATAACAATTTCAAGGAATATGCAACCAAGTAGAAACTTTACAGAATTTGTTCTTAATCTTAGTATTAGAAATGGCCCTGCATTATCTGCTACCAGAAGAAGGTGACCTAATTATAATCACAAAAGCAGCTTAACTGAATGGATTACCTCGTAAATAAGCACGTGGAAGACACATGTTAAAACTAATGGAAGAACAAAAGAACAAATTAAGTAAAAGAACATACATGAATGAGCAATTAAAGTGTTATAAGTATACTTCCCAAGAATGACAATTTCTGCATAAAATTAAACAACTGAATACAAAATCTAATACTCAGACATCTGACTCAATCAATCAATGAACAGATGAATGAGTGAAAGATTGATGACTCGTATATGTCAGCAAATGCAGCTGCATTTACAAGTTACTGAATTGATTTTATAAATAAAAGAGTCAATCAATGATGGAGTGAATAAAAGGGAAAGTGAAAGACTTACTGAAAGAGCAATGAAAAAGAATGCATAAACATACTGAAACATGTTATATGTATAGATGCATATACATGTAACGTTCCCATACATATACCGTACATAAGTATGATTACTTCATACAAGCAATCTACATTCACTTACTTCTCCTCTTAGGCACAAGTCAACAACTCTACAAATATGTTTGGTTGATGCATAGTTCAGTTGGGTGGATTGATTGTAGATTATTTATAATTTACACGCAATTTGGGCATAACTTCTGACTCTACCATGTCGTTCTCAGACCACATTAAAACTGTATGCAAATCAGCTCACTTTCACATCCTAAATATTCATAAAATCATATCTCACATGCCTCAAACTATCCTCGCAACTGCTCTGGTTTCTTGCTAGCTTGACTGCTGCAACTCATTTCTCATTGGGCTTGCTAAAAGAGATTTGTACAAATAGCTCCAGCAAGAGCCACAACAAAAAACCTAAGTATCAACACATAAGACTAATATTGTGTAAATTACACCAGCTGATTAACAAGCAAAAGATTCTGTTTAGATTCTTATAGACTTTCATAAAATATTACACTCAAATCAGCCAACCTAGGCCTACCTCTACACCTTGCTCATCCTTCACGCCATCAAATCTTGCACTTAATCAATGGATACCGAACTAGTGCTATGCTTTGCACCAAAATGGTGGTGGGCTGGACCACAAACCCCTGGATAATATCCAGAGTTGTATTGTCTCGAGACACTGTCTCGGTCTCGAGACGTCTCGAGACAGGTTTTTCGATGTCTCGGTCTCGGTCTCGGACCCCACTGTCTCGGTCTCGGTCTTGGTCTCGAGATCATTTCTCGACTTTTTGGAAACTGTCTCGAAACAAAAGTCTTGTCTTTTTGGAAACTGTCTCGAAGCGAAAGTCTTGTTCTCTTGTAGAAGCGGTCTCCAAAGTTCTCGTACAAACTGTATTTTGTTCGAAACTTCGTACAGTATTGCGCTGTAAAATTGTCTTGTGCCGAATGGTGTTTCTGATATTAAGATTTAAGAGTATTGAAAAAAGCAGTCTTAAGTTTGCACTTTCAGTCCAAAATTTCCAAATATCTTAAAATGTCTCATAAAGAACCTGAAATCGTGAAATTTGCATTCACGCAGTTTGAAATCAATGAAAACCAAAATAAATGGCATGCCGTTCGTCGTTTGTGTAAAGCCAACATAAGCGAAACTCTTTTAACAACATCTAGTTTCTCAAGGTGAGTGGCGTGACTTATGTCGCTAAATCGCTAATAGGACTATGCTAGTAGGGCCTATATGGAATTTTGTTGGATTTAAATTTTAGAATCATTTAGAAGATTTCAGAATGGCTGAAATATTTAATTTCTTTATAGATTATACAATTCAGGTGATCGATCGGCTGATTTCAGTGACTTGACCCTTGTATTAGACTTCAAAAGTTGAGAAAAATTGTTTCGGGACTTGGGTCCAATGTGCATGTCACTCGTTTTGAACTGTCTCGAACTGTCTCGGACCTGGTGTCTCGTCTCGGTCTCGGTCTCGGACCCCACTGTCTCGGTCTCGAACCCCACTGTCTCGGTCTCGGTCTCGAGTTTTATGTCTCGTATACAAGTCTGATAATATCTCAGCTTTGGAAGTCACTGCCCCAGTTTTGTGTAATCTGTCACTTCTCTACTGTCATTCAGAACTAAACTTAAAACTCATCTGTTTCAGCTTGCTCATCCTTTGCTGCTTGACTTCTGGTTTCTCTGACTTTATCAGACTTCAACCTAGCTTCTCTAATGGACTATGGCTTTGACTACAGTGTACTTGATCCCTTGTGCATTATGATGACGGCGTTATAGAAGTCATAAGATTAGATTAGACTAACATGCACATGCACACACACACACACACACACACACACACACACACACACATATGCATGAGCAGTGAGCACCAACCTACCCAGACCTATCCATCACACACATTTCCCCACACACTCACACACTGAAGCCTGTGCATGACCACCAAGCACCAACCTACCCAGACCTATCCATTACCCACATTTCCCCACACACCCACGCAAACACATGCAAACACACACAAACACACAGGGGTCCATGATAAAGAATAGAAACCTTGCAACAGCTGCCACCTCCTGCAGTAGATTACTTGAACCAGACTTAAATGGATCTAATTTAGGGGTTTAATTCTTGGTTTTATTTAGGGGTTTAATTTAGGGCATTTTACAGCTTCATTTGATCGAGGGAAGAAGGAAAACAGACACCTACATTCCAAAGTCAATCAATGAGTATGTCCCACTTGCCAATCTGGCACGTACTACAGTCCTAAAAGTAATGTCTAGGAACAGCAGACACCAGTTGACTTCAAACAGTCACGTCTTTCCAACTACAGTCTCAATAGTGATAGTTGCCATGTCTATTGCGACTACACTATTAATAGTAATTCCAGTAAATGCCGGTTACGATAGACCAGCACAAGTGCCACATCAGAAATGCAGTTTTGTATCTGCATCCATCTGTGGCATCTGACACTAGAGTGCCTATGGTCTCATATTAAAGCAATATCTAGTAACATCTGACACATAGTGTGGCTACAAGTGTAAAAATAATGTCTGGAAATACACCACACTCTTACAAGCAATCTACGACAATGGTGTGGATACACAAGAAAGAAATATTTAGCCAGTTAAAGTGGACAGCCTCGGTGTGGAATTATTTTACGATCAAACAGGATTTCAGGCCAAGAGGACCATGCTCTGTTACAAAACCGTATGCCTGCGAATGCTCTGGTCACATAAGGGTTTGATGAGCGCCTCTGAGTAGGTATCTGGAAAGGGCCTATATACATTCTGATTGATTGATTGATTACAGTGATTGATTGATTGACTGATGTCAGCAGAAAGTACTTTCCAATGAGTGTAGTCTTTGTAGCGGGTGAGTGCGTTTGCAAGTGGGTGGGAGGGCGGGTGCGTGGGTTGGGCTTGGTCCGCATGTGCCTGTGAGCCACTGAAAACGTCATAAATTCGTAATAAATATGTCAGGCTGGAGATCAAAGGCAAAAGAAAACACGTGCGTGTGTGATAGTAGGTAAGAAATTGGTCGTATCACGAATTCTCACCTAGTTGACTTTTGCAGGCACTTGTATGTTGCGTGCAAAATAAAGCTAAGGAGAGGTATTCGACCAGCAGAAAACATCAAGGTATATGATACGAAGAATCTGAAAGATGATGACATCTGACAGAAATGCGAAGACAAGATAGAAAGGAACAAACAGTAGTAAATACATGTGGAGACACATGCATAAAGTAAATACATACATGCATGCACCAGCCAACAACAGTCTGCTCAGCTCAGAAAAAACCTAGAGACAAGTGGCAATCAGAAGTGTCAGAACTCATGGAGGAAAGTAAGTAAGTAAGTAAGTATATCCTTTATTGAAAAAACCAACTGCTAACTGCATTTTGGTGTACATAATTCATTAAATAGAAAAAATTTAAGTATATAGCATCCGTGTGACAAATGTTTTACGAGATAGAGAGTTTGCCTTATGTATAATTCTATTGTGGGTTCTAGGGTGTAGTGAGTATGAAAGAGTTTTCACAGGAGGCAGTGGCTGTAATACATGTGCAGGGTTGCTGACAACCATAGCCAAGAAACAAACTACCACTGCAGACCGGAAACAATTTAACTGGCTCACTAGAGAAATCAGAAGAAAACCACTAAGATAGAGAAACAGCTGGATTCAAAAACGTTGCAGAGAAGCATACAAAGCTTTCAACGACAAAATAGAATGCAAGAAGTCTACATGCAGTAAGATACAAAGTTCTACTTGGTGGGCAATTCAAATTCAAACTCATATCAATCAAAGATGCAAATGATAATGTATTACAAGATGATGCAAGCAGACAGAAAGAAAATGGAAAGAAAACTTCGAGCAACTACTAAATGTTGACACACAAAATGACCATACTGTTCTCACACAGTTGTCCCATACACACATAGAGAAGCAGGTGCCAAACTTTCTACAGGAAGAGGTAGGACGTATTATCAGCAAAAACAAGAAGGATAGAGGACTAGGCAAGGACTGAATCTGTACAAACTACTTCAAGGAGCAGAAGGAGAAACAGTTGCTAACGCTATGCATACCCTTTTTTTACAAAGATTCAACAAGAGGAAGAAATACGAGAAGGCTGGGTAAAATCAACAATAGTCTCAAAGTACAAAAGAAAGAGAGAGAGACATGCAAGACTGCAAAATTTACAAAGCTATTAGCCTACAGAGCATCCCAGAAAAGTTTTCACTCAAATAACTCAAAACAGAATGGAACGCTATTTTGAGAGAACACTTACAGAAACAAAGCCAGAGGGGGAGTTCAGACCAGTAAGAAGCACAACTGATCAGCTATACACAATGAGACGGAAACTTGAGAAAAAAATTAAACACAACCGGAAAACTTAATCAACTTTAGAGACTTCACATAAAAAAGCATTTAACAGTAAACAGCATGACAGAATGTGGAGAGCAATGCAAACTACAGGAATTCATTCATTCTGGAAATTCATTCTGGAAATTTATATAGCGCCCCTTCAAGAAATCTACTCAGGAGTTTCTCTGGAATACCAGAGAAACTAGTTAAACTTATACAAGACATAATATCAAAAACCATCAAGTGCCGTAAATATAGACAAAATATCACAGAATACCTCCAGATAAAAACGGGAGTATGACAAGGATGAATCTTATCACCGCGCTTGTTTAGGCTAGTATTAGAAGCACTAATGACACTCGACCAATGCAACACTGAGGCAGGAATCAAACTAAGTGAAGGGCAGGTGAATAATCTTCGATTGGCCAACGACATTGGTCTTCTCACTAGAAGCCGAACACAACTGCAGGATATTACGACACAGATAGATGAAATCGGAAGAAGATTCGGGCTACTGATTAACACAGAGAAAACTAATGGTTATTGAAAACCAGACACCAATGACTATCAGCATCCAAGGCGAAGTTAGTGAGCAAATGGATCAATTTATCTACCTTGGAGGGCTAATGGTGGTGGGGGGGGAGGAGATGCTGATAGTGAGAAAGACATACAAAGAAGAAATGAAAGGAGAAATGAATACAAGACATACATCACAAGCATTTGGGAAAACAATTAACAGGATTTGGAGAAGCAGGGAAATAATGGAGAAACCTAAGAAAAGAATATATGAGATGACAATCAATACAACCCATTTTCCTATTGAGACAACTTGGTCCAGAGACTCTAAACATGGATGGGAAATTGGGAATCCGTTGGTTGGGCTTCATAAGTGTGACTGGTGACTATTCTACCTATCTGTGCATTGTTTTGCTAAATGATTAAATTCCAGTTTTTAATGACATTTACCATCACAGGCTAGCACACAGAGCAACCATGATAAACTTTGCTCTTGAAATGGCGCTATATAAATGTTCAATTGCAATTACAGTTCTTAGGTGTCTAAGCAACTCTGCTAGACAAAGTCTATCGAAGGAAGGTTTGGCCATGCGGAGAGAACGCCAGTTGACTGACTCCCACACAATGCACTACATGTAAGATTTGCTAAGAAACAGAAACAAAGGAAGACCAAGACTGCGCTGGATAGACAGTTTAAATGACGACATAACAAGACTTTGAGTAACACTGATAAGAACACTAGACTTGACAAATGACCGAGGACAAAGGAGATTATTTATTCACACCCTTCGCCACCAACTGGCTGGCATCAGGAAATGATGATTATGATGACGACGACGATGATGATGATGCTGATGACGATGATACTCCTACAATTAGTGTAGCCAGTTCACTTACAGACAAAAGTGCTTCGTAAGAGTACACGGTAAATAACCGGGAAAGCAAACTACTGTTAATTATCATACAGAATCAGCGTGTACAATTGATCAATTTGGTAGATTCTGCATTTAATTAATTATTTATTTCAAACACCTATTA
Source organism: Aporrectodea caliginosa (assembly GCA_020284085.1). Classification (NCBI taxonomy): domain Eukaryota; kingdom Metazoa; phylum Annelida; class Clitellata; order Crassiclitellata; family Lumbricidae; genus Aporrectodea; species Aporrectodea caliginosa. The sequence continues at coordinate 139,913 of JACEVL010000177.1, read as the reverse complement.
CGCCCGCGCTTTCAGTAAATCAGAATTTGCAAAACGGATGAATGTCTGCCACGGAACGACACAGAGCTAGGAAAACGCCAGAGTAAAATAATGGCTCATAACAAGTGATTCAGATGTTCATAACGAGTTAGCAAGTTGGGCCCTGGAAACAGCTTGTTTCGTATGCGCGTGCACAGCGGCTGACAGAACATAACGCAGCTAATGTCCTGAATCATGTGTATCGTCTACATGTTCTTCCCATCAGACTGGCGCCTGAAGGATTACAACTTGCAACACACTCGATCAAATGAACTAACATAGAGCTACCTCTTCCAAGTTCTTCTCAGAAACTTTAAAAAGCAAGTATGTAAATGCACGTAAGTATAAATGCATGTATCTAGAAGAAGAAGAAGAAGAAGAGCAGTCCCTTAAGCTACCCCTGAGGCAGCCATGGGTATGAAGTGTTAGTGACTTCATTTTTCTTAGCCTCGGAATAATAGGGTTGGTGACCAATCCTCTCCCACCAACAGTGTATGGTCAATGTACTCATTATAGCTGAGTTGGCTAGGCGGTGCTGGTAAAACAGAAATCTCGAACCAAATTTCTGCCCTGACGGGGATTTGAATCCCGACCTCTCAACTGACAGTCCAGCCGCTCCAGAGCCCTAATAATGCATGTATCTAAGCATTTAGAAAATGGATTCAAAGGAAATCTAAGAACAACTGAAATTGTAAGACCATCTTATAGAATAAGCCATTGTTTTATAAACTAAACCATCCTCAGCTGCTTCTGGCCATTCACATAGACGTCAGTTTTAGCACCCGCCTAAAAGCTGACAAGACTATAAAGCAATGAGTAAATTTTAAAACTGTGTCCTTAGCATGCAGTCCGGAAGTTTGGAAATGGCCAAGCACGTAATTGCACATGTGTAACAGCATCGCTGGAGTACTACCCATTTATCAGTAGCCTTTGATCAACACTGGAAGAGAATGATTGAACCCAACACGATGTATAAACAGCGGGATCAAAGATTGAAGTTGGATTAGACAAGAGAAGAAAAGGATCAGGTAAGAGATAAATGGAGATGGAAGAAGAAAATGGATGATGGTTACGGAATAGGAGGCTAGGTACAAGGAACACAAGGAGAGTAACAGAAACAGGTGGTAGGAAGAGCTTTTCCAGCACTTCCTGATGGATGGGGACTTAAAGAAGAAGAAGTATTGGAATACATCCTTGGAAATTAGAAGTTGGATTCCGAGTGCAAAGGGAGAATCTAACTCCAGAGAGATTAATATTGCCTCTCATCGAGTTCCACCTTCTTAGCAGGGCCCACTGTGCACTGTATAACGTTTAATTAACACATGTGAAATGGGATACACAGGTGTGTGGAACCTTCAGCCATTACTGAGTTATGTTACTGAGTTATTTGTGCAGTCACTGCATGGTATATCATGACAGCTATGAAAGAATCTGATAGTGGTGTTCTCTCTTTCCAGACATTACATTTATTAGTGTAGCCCATCCTCTTTGCAAGTGGTGCTTAATCTACTGATACTGTACACTGTACAGTTAAGACCACCACGTGCCAACAACCCAATCTTTCAACAAAGCACAGGCATAAACTTTTACAAGATGTAAGGCTCCTCAGCAATACCTTAGAACCGGCGCCAAAGTTGTTTGAATAAACTAGGTCAGTGCCTGAGTTCTTGCAAACAGCTTTCCTCATCCAAGTGCACGGGTCTGCCATTACATGGAAGCACTGCAATTCTAAGTGCATCAATCCAAGAAGTTAACTGTTTGTACAGCAATGGAGGCACAGTAGTACTGCTATGCGGCTATAAAAAGCCTGAACCTTTGAAGTTTAACTTCTCATAATTATGCTCCGGATTTCTAGCCAAGCAACTTCAAAATTATCATGTATCCAATAATTTAGAAAATTCAATCCAATCCATTAACAACAATAATTCACTACAATCAAACCCAACTGCATTTACAAATCTAATCAAATGCATTTCATAATCAAATCCAATATGCTTACTAATCAAATCTAATTTATTGACTAATCTAATCCCATGCATTTAATATTCGAATCTGGCATGTTTACTAATCCATATACTTATCTAATATAACTACCCAATATCATAACTTCTACAGCACCTGCATAACAAATGTATCCCTAGAATTGAATCCCTAGAATTTCAATATCACAATTTAATATGTTTAAAACATTCAAGATGAACCCAATCTAATTACATGACTTCTAACGCACTGTTAAGGCATCAGTCAATGACCCATCAAGTGAAATCATAGTTTAAGAATCACAATCCTTTGGGGGAAGCATGGCTGATCACCCTAACGAAAAAGTTTATCACTGTTAATGTGAAGCAAAAATCTAAAAATTTCTTCGACTCATACATACTGGCATCTTTTAAAGGGCAGATATAAACACCCTGGTGGGTTAAATAGCCCAGGGTTGGGCAGAATGGCAATCTGTATGCAGGCCCTGGAAAGTTGGACGAAGACCACTGGGGGAATTTTTGGGTCGACACAAATAATCAAAATTAAAACTTGGCTGTTACCAATTGAACTCCTAATAAAAAATGACGCTTATAACTACTATCAGATTCTTTCATAGCTGCCATAAAATTATTTTTTAACTCCGCCACTGTTTGCACCCTAACAGTGCCAGTCCCAAACAAGCCTGGAAAAAGGAGGAGGGCGACGCTAATAATCTTTGTTATCACATTCTACGCACTGGCTGAACTCCGGACGGTAATAATGGAACCGTCCGGCCCAAGGTTAAGCAGTCGAGGGTCGGTTAGGGTCAGGGTTATTTGTGTTGTCATTAGAAAATCTTCAATCTGTCTAATGCACAAGGCATCAACCAGCTCTAAATTAGGTTAGGTTAATATCCAGAAGGATAAACTTCTGCGGCGGAAGATTTTCTAATGACAACACAAACCCTAACCCTGACCCTAACCGACCCTCACGATGCTTAACCTGACCGTAACCGACCTCACGACGCCATTAGTGCTAAACTTCTTCCATTGAACTAGTCTGATTATAATACATACTCCCCTCGAATATGGGTGTCATTATTCGGGACCCCTAAAGCGCAAGTTTACCAGATTCGCAACGCACCCATCAAAATCTTAATCTTCCGGATGTACACGCCATAGATATGTGCAATCGCCCATAGATTATTTGTGGGTCCGGACCATGGACGGTTCCCTAGACACACAATTACGGCACCGTCCGGACGGTTCCGTAGCCAGTGCGTATCACATTCACACAGTATCGTTAAACTGAAACTACTACTACTACAACTAAGAGATAAATGGATCATAATCGGCCAGATTGACAATTCTTTTAGTTCCAATCACTGATAATACACCGTCAATATTTCTCCGATTCATAATCGTTGGGGTCAGAAGGCAAAGGCCATCACGGATTCGACATGGCATCTGCGACGGGTGACAGCCCGGCCCTTCGCGAATCATCGATAATATGACAAGAAAACTCGAGGAGTTAGCGATCAGGGATGGGGCAAGGGAAGACCAGAACCCCCGAAAAGGGTTTACACTCTTCTCTGCCTCGGATTATCGATAATCTCCCGTCAAAATCCGAATCGAAGACGGCGGCGGCGGCGGCGGCGCTTAACCCGTCTATACAGGCGCCCTTAAGACCGACCGGTCGCCCGTCCGTCCGTCGGTCGGTCGATCGGTCGGCGGAGAACGTCAAAATCTTCGCTAAAACTTACTTTTCCTCTGCATCGGCTGCGTCTGCTTCCTTCTCGGCATAACCGCTTTCGATCTTGTCGGCCGGAAAACGGATTATCGCTTTGATCTTTTCTCGTTTTGATCATTCGTAAGATCACCGTCGCCGACGCCGCTGACCGATCCTCGTCAACTCCCGGCGCCGCCGCCGCCGCCGCCGATGCTGCCATCTGTCGGCCGGTCGAGCAGACGACGACCCGGCCTGTAACCCCGTCCGACCTGACCCAGATTCGTGGCGGCGGCGGCGGGGTCAACGATGATCGAGCATTACGTCATCGAGCGTACATCAAACGATGACAGGCCGTTTGATTGGTCTGAAGGCGGGCGGCGTTTGACGGACTACGATGGCCTGTAGCGGCTGCACTGCATTAAATCGCACCCGGCAGAGTAAGGGCCAGAATCGCCTTCGAAAAAATGAAAGAATTTTGCGTAAGAAATATGTAGAAAACCAGTGACGACGCAAATTATAGTTTTAGCAATGCTTTCTCAAGACCTACAGCAAAGATATGTACCGTATGTACGGTATAAAGAATTTCGGATGACGTGAATAAAAATGAGTTAGCAAATACATCCTTGAGGTGGTGAGATAGCAGCGTAAGCGTACGTACTACATAGTTCAAATTCAGATGGTGCGGCAATTTATTAGTAGCGAGGGAAAAGTTCCTCATGTGCCAACCTGATTTTCCCATACGGGTACCTTGGAAGAAAATAAATCCGTTTGTTGGTGAATTTCTTCATAGAAACAGTAACGTCTTAATACCGACTTACTTCACTTGGTGTAATTGGCAAATTGCCTAGCAGTTGCGCGTTGCTTCGCGTAGTTCCAGAATCCGCTGATTGGCGTAGAACAAATCGCCAGATTTCCGCATCCAAAGTTTTAAGTTTTTCCGTTAAAGTCTAATCCAACACTTCTGTGGCGCCGGAATTCTGGCGCGCGGAGTTTTTGCGATATACTGGAGAATAGAATCAGAGTGCACACCTATCTAAATGGGCAACGCACTATGCGCACAGGCTGTACGCTAGTGTGTGGGCATTATTAAGACACTCCTTAGCAATGTCCATAGTAACAGCAAACACATATCTTTATGGTAATAAAACCACAGCCATTGTGGCTTACAGCCAATCGTCTTAAAGCTGTAGTAAACTACCCTGACTGGGCGAAGACTATAACTTGGCAATCTTCATCAACGTTATATGTGTAGAGTCTATATATAGCACATTAAAGGCCAGACAATACATGCCTGTATTAACGCGCGTCGCACGGGCTTCGTAATTATGTCAATCATAATGTCAATCATAGGAAGTTGTTGTGGGGATAGGCTTAGCATGATGCAGACTTTAAGCCTACACTATAACACGACAGATTACAGAAGTTCACTCTTTGATGTACTGTTCAAAGCAGTGACGTCTACCAATAGGGGTTGGGAGACCGATCTCCCAAGGTCGCCAGAAGGGGGAGGTTAAAACGTTTTGGACATAAACTAGGGGTTGTTGGTTTCCGATAAACGTAACGGCCTGCAATACAAAAATTAACACAGGCCTAAGTCGGCCACAGTGGGGGCTTGTTCTCCCATTCCAGCTATATCAAGACCTATTGCAGGGATATTCATTCGTTCGTTCATTCATTCGTTCATTCATTCATTCGTTCATTCATTCATTCATTCATTCATTCACTCATTCATTCATTCGTTCATTTAGGGGTCCCTGAGGAGGGCTCCCGACCCAACCTCGGCTAAAAAAGGACAGCCATTCATGTTTGTATGTATGCATTCAGTGGCGGCGCCAGAGGGGATAGGGTAGGTTTAGCCCCCTTAACTGCGGCTCAGGCCCCCCCCAAGTGGGAAATCACTGCAAATCACAGGGAGGAGGGGACAAAAGGGAAGGACTTGGAGCTTTAGCCCCCCAAAACCAGAATCCTGGCGCCTCCACTGTATGCATAGTGTGAAAATGTATCTAGACAATAATATTAGGCCTACTCACACCTGTCTATGCATATAATGTATACCCGCATATACATACACACATACATACATACATGCATACATACATGCATACATACATAGTATGTTTGCTTGTATTAAATACATACATACTATAGATGTGTGTAATTAGTAACTTTCACCGCACATGTCCAATGCACAAGGCATCAACTGATGGCGCTCCAAAATCAAGCCGTTCATATATATATATTCATATATACACACACATATATACATATATATATATATATATATAAATATCATATATGTGTATATGCATATATATGTATATATGTACATTGTACATATATGGATAAAAACTACAGGGTGTATGGCTATAGGCCTATGCATCCGCAGGAGACAAGACGTCTCATGCAAACGAAACGTCGTTTTGAGGACACGCTTTTGGCATATTTATCTATTTATTTATTTATTTAGCGCTGCAGTAAAGCTGTCCAGCTCGACGATCTATTAGTCGTTTCAAACGAGTCAGCACAGGCGCCAAGGCTGGGACCAGTTCTCATCAAAGGTCTAGCCGCCCTTCAGATATGCCGACCATCAAAGCACTGTCCGCCCTTCAGCGGCGCCACCTACCGAGCCTTTAACTCGTGTCACACGAGTTCTTAAAATAGCGTGGCCGGACGTTTAAAGACGTAATTTGTCTGGTAACGTAGGTAAGTCACCAGCAGTCTCCCTGATGCATATAGGTACATCATAACGTCTGCTGAGAAGCTGAAACATTTTGTCTATAATGCTTACAGACAATAATGTTCCAGCCACAGTTTGGTGTCATTGTCATCAGACACCACTGCTAAGAGTAGGACAGCACAGCTATCGTCATGGCAACACTTGATGCGCTTACTGCCAGACAAACAACGCAGCGACATACGACTATTCTCTTTAATTAGACTGTAGAGCGGCGTTATAGAAGTTAGATAAGGTAGCCAACTGATAAAGACTTGCTTGGGTGGACGATAGATAGTCCAATGGTTAGCGTGATGAATTGTCAACCGAGAGGCTGGGGTTCAAATCCCCGCCAGGGTAGAAATTTGTTTCAAGATTTCTGCTCCGTCTGATCCCCTTAGCCAACTCAGCTATAATGAGTACACCGACCACACACTGTCGGTGGGAAGATCATACGTCGAGAGAGAGGACTGCCTATTAAACCGCTCATGTGCCGAGGCTAAGAAAATGAAGTCGCGAACACTTCATACTCATGGCTGCCTCTCAGTGTATAGCCTAAGACTAAGAGACTGCTCCTCTTTACAAAACGACTACTCCGCTTGGATATATGCCAAGCGGTGATTCAGTAGGCTACACGCAGAGTAAATCTGGTCGAAATCTAGTAGGGCCTATGCTGTCTTTATACGGTGGTCAAAGTCCAGATCGAGTACACTGGGCCTTCACACGCAGGACCAAACACTGAAGGGAGAGCTGTGCGGCTAGTAACGAGTTCCAATCAACTGAAAATCAATCAACATCAACCTAGATAAAAACAAAAGCTGCCGCGGTAACTTGGACGTCTGAGTGTAGCAAGTGTTCCCATCAATCTGTCTGTACGTCTATCAATGATTATCAATCAAAGGGAGTCTACGCTCATCCGCTTGTAGCTACATCTAACGTCGAACTCTGAACGTGGTGTCAACTATCAATTTGTGCGGAAATCCGGTGGTTAAGCCTTTCTACTCGTAGATCCGGCCACTGGTGAATTTTCTATACTTGTAGTTATCAGAGCTCAGTGTATACTTTAACATCAGTTAAATGTCTCTGCTTAACGAGAGCCTGTGATTAGTTTGTTGTTGTGAAGCGGCGATTTTACAAAGCTGTTATTTATAAGTAACTTTCTCTCTGTGCGTTTCTTTCCCCTACCTACCTAAATACATTTTAATTGCACATACGAGGCACCATTTATGCAAGGGTATTGTTGGCACATGGGCTAGCAGCCAGTCTCCAGTCGAAAATATGGGGCAAAAGGCGCTTTAAAGCCTTCTTTTTAAAACCCAAAATCGTCAAATCTGGCCTACACAATTTCGGGTTTCGTTAAAAGCGTTGGGGTCGGGTCCATATAGGAAAATTCAACTGAAAGTCATCCCCGACTTTGACGGAAGCTCGTACAGAATTAAGCACAAGGTGGAGAGTCAAGACAATAGGGGAGGAAATAGTTCATAAAAATCTGGAACTAAACAGTTACGCCTTAACTTTTCCAGCTGACTACATGTATTATACACCCCAGCATTGCAAAATCTACTACGTGGATCCCCGCGTAAATGTCTGGAGCCGCCAGTGGCCTATTTTAACCATCTCTCAAAACCTTGTGTATGATTGCCCGTATCATCACTAAACTAAAAGGCTAGAGTTCATATTTTAGGCGGTCGACATTTACATATCGTCTTCTGACTCTTCTTCAAGCGTTCTCTAAGGCGTTTTAACATGGCTATCGGATAACACGAATACATTTATCTGATCATTCCCATGAGCCACATTGGCTGGGTCCACAGTGGGCCTTCAAGCCTGTAGGCTCAATGAAGTGGCCGTCTAAAATGTCTAATAGTACAGCGACTGGACAAAAACGTTTGTCCCAGACGCGCGAATGAAGTAAATTATTTCTTAACAAATTGCTAATCGCACTTTGGTGTACAGACATCTCATAAACAGTTAAATATTATATAAAACCCTGCCAATAAATGTTTTGCGCACCAGGCTGTCGGCTGGAGATTATGCGGTCACGGGCACCAGGAAGGAGAGTAGTGGATGGGTTAGGTAACTTAGGTTGGAGGTAGTAATTGGTAGAACGGGCCAAAGAGGTAAGTGTCGGTGTTGTCGCAGAGTTGTTCAAAAGTTGGGGAGTCCTCGCGGAAGTAATGAACTTAGACGTAATGAAGACTACGATTGATAGAGCAGCGTGTACCACATTCGCATTTACGTCCCTGCGAAGTACTGTAATCGAGAAACTGGCAAGTCTCCCGCCCTCTAGCGAATCTGTAAGATTTTGTGTACAATTATTACATCAATACCTTGAATTTGATTTAAAAGAAGCACTTGTTGCAATCAAGGACAACGAGGTTTCTAGGACACAACAGCAGCAGAGTCATTGATGCATATCGGGCACACAATGCTTAGGTTGACGGGCAAGAAGGGCCATTTCCGAAAAATTTCTTTTATATTTCATGCATTAGTCGGTTCCTTCCCAGGCTACTTCTACTTTACATACTTGATTATACATGTACATGTACTTTTATCATTGACTCTGCTGGCACGACAAAGTTTGATAATGTTATTAATAACTAATGGCAAACTTAATAATCGTGATAACGTATGAAGATGAACAAATGTAGCATAACACGTAAAAGCAAAGCAGCAATTTAACAGAGCAAGCAAGACAGGAATGAATGTAACTTCTGTATTAACACTAGCTTAACCTCCAAACATTGAGTAGAGATTGTGCTGTGCCACTGAAGAGCATAACCCGGGTGTAGTAGCCTACCAATTTGTGACCTACCAACGAACTAGCAAACACCACTCCTCTTTGGTCAGTTTGATTGACAACACCTTCATACCAAGGACAATGATCAGCTTCATGTCCGCAATTTACTTCAACATTTATGTACAGCCTCTACATGTGCACAGAAAGAGCTGCCAGAGGTAACAATCTTATTAAACAAAATATAGAAATATAATATTTATTAAATTAAAAAAAGCATTATCCAAAAATCAAACTATATTCACAATAAGAGCATTTAAATTGTTAAAATTAAAATCTTTAAAATATTACTAATAAACAAATACTAATAATAAATAATAATGAATAAGAGTCCTATGTAAATATACAGCGCAGTGCGTTTGTCAGGCGTTTAATTAAAGAAAAGATATTATATATATTATATTATATTATTATCGATATAAACACTGAAGGTCAGTGGCAATTGATCAGTCCAATTAAATGGCACCACCATGATGCTGTGGTTGCTTCAAAGGTAGAAAGTCACAGGCATCAACAGTCACATCAGTCATTAACCCTAGCTTAACCCCAAACATCATTTAAATACCAGTGGTGACACTGGCTGCCTTGAATTCACACAAATGTCCAGTCCACGACTTGTGTTGCCTAGAAGTCGCTAGCGTCTAGCCGCTGACAAAAATTGCCTAAGAGTTGCTGGAAGTCAAGTTTCAGAAACTTGTTGCAGATCAGTATGTGAGTCAATATCAGTCAGAAACAGTACACATCAAAATGCTTTGAAAGAGAGGAGGCAATTCCACTTTGGTGTCGACGCTCGACTCTGTTGCTATGGGAAATGTGTCCACTAGTAACCGAGAACAATCTAAAATGCTTACCTAAAACAGAAAACCAAAGCCACAGGAAGAATCTTACGAAAAAATGTGAAAACTAAAAAACAGCATTTATAACAATGTATTACTTTTTACACCACTCAACAATTTACATTTACAGTAAATTGTTTTAGAACAGTTTTACAGCATACACAACACTGTTTACAACGGATTACAAATAAAAAACATTACAAACTAGATTTCCGGTATCAAGCTTTTAATAGAAATTAAGTGAAAACTTGTTACAGTGCTGAAGAAATGGCAGTTATACCAATGAGACAGTCACATGATGAACAACAATAGAAAACTTGCAAATGCCAAACTAAGCCCGTAGCATAAGACTGCTCCTTACATAGGAACATACATTTGAAAGGTGAATGACAAGTAGATCATCCTTCACTACAGAAATGGCGAATTATAAATAGGCAAAAAACTGGAACAAACACATACCTTCTTTTTGATGAAATTCAATTGTATATACCTATTGAACCCCAAGTTTAATACTCTTGCTGTACAGAGGTTCTTGGATCTTTCAGCAGGGCTATGAAAGGACCAATATTCTATATAGGTGATGGCATGATTTGACAGTGGAATAGACACCATGGCTTATGCAAGCTCAGTGTTGTATGGTCACAACACCTTCCCTCCTTTGAAGCCAAGGCATCTGACCAACCTACTACCATGGTAAATTGTAATGTAAAAAGTGGTAGTTATCAATTTAGCAACATGGTACGTGGTAACAGTGCTAGTAATGAAGGAAATCACAGCAAAATCATAAAATGGAACAGCATAGGACGTGATATGATGGAGATATTTGTCAATTCATTAGGGTTATTTCCAGTGAAAACCTCACGGTATTGGGCAGCTACAGCCTGTGAACAGTACTCTGATTTGACAGGACAATTTAGCGTTTAATTTACCTACACCCTGCATATCCTAACATCACCCCACATTTTATAGGGTCTTTCCACGATCTTCTGAGTGTTCATTTAATGCATTGTGGAAATCTCTCATATAATGTAATGGGCACGCTATTTCTTGAGAACAACATTGGGAGATTTTGTTCAACGTCATATGACAAAAGTAGTTTAAGACCGAATTAATCTGGCGCCACCTGTCGTCAATCTTCGTGAGACCTGGTACCCTGCAGAAGTGGTTCTGCTTCGGTCTTGCTGCTGCATCTAGAAAACAAGTTAAGAGTCGTGAGACATAAACTGGTTTCAGACCGTAAAGTTTTAGAAAGACGCGTCTGCCATGTGTGTGTTTTGTGTGAAGAAGACAGTAGGTATCAGCTATGACAAAGTTAGGTAAGATATGGTTAGATTAAAGCAATATAAAGTACGGACTTAAAACAAGAAGTTCTGACACTGACTGGAACAGTCTTCCTCTGTGTTCAAAAAGAACTCGCTCCGACTCAGAGCACATGGTCGCTCCCTGGTCGCTCTGCTCTCCACCAGCTAGTATGTGTATTGCATTATAACAAGGCTGAAATACATGGACGTCTTATCGTTTAGCCATAATAAATGTGGGATCCGTTATCAAAATTCATCTTAAAATATGTTATATGGAGGAACCAGCGTAGTCCATGCAATGTACTTGTATTTCAAGTTAACCCTTTAACGACGAGTGTGTACTAAAATGTATGGGAAACCATAAGCGGCTCGTCGTTAAAGGGTTAAGAAAAGCAGACTAGAAGGTGGTCTACCACCTGACCCAGAGACCAGCATGGATTGGATCAGAAGCGGCAAGAAACAGACATACAAAGTTACAGGTAAAAAATAAGGTTTCATAATTTCATTATGAAAACACTGCCCTTTAAACTTGCAACAGAGCCAGATGAAATACTGATGAACAATGAAGAAAATCTCTAAGTAAGCCCAGCAGTTATATTGACTGCATACTGATGTTTATAAAACTGTCCATGCAAGGAGTATTTTAAAGGCTGTGGTAGTGGAGGTGTGAAAGTGCATTTACATATTGATTGTTGACTGGCAGATGTTTTTGTATTTACAGGAGTCAGAATCAAGGATGTTCTTGATAACTGATACACAGTAGTTGGAATCACACATGGTGTGCATGGTGTAAAAAATCTGTGGATTAAAAGCTGATAACTTCTTTCAGTTGCTAGACCTCAGTTGTGCATGTGCTTCACCCAACTGTTCCTCCAAAAACCTTACAGAGCTACTTTTAACCATTTAACGACAGGAGTGTACTAAAAGCGACTGGGAAACCATTGCAGCTCGTCATTAAAGTGTTAGATAGTGGGTGCATGGTAAATTTCCAACAGCATCACCTCCCAGTTAGACTAGAACAAGGCAAATACACAGATCAACAGTGATGACAGACAAATACACAGTGACAGAGACACATACACTAACAGCAGTAGATACAACAAAACTGACAAAGAGACACAGGAGAAGCCAGACTGACAGACAGTATCACATAACTGGGAACAAGAATCGAGGTACAGTTAACAGATGGCAAGAGAATTGAGGTAAGACAACTTTGTCAACGAAAACAAATTTCACATCAACAGCACACCCACATGTCTGAATAATTTTACAGCAGTGCTGCATAACTCTAATTTTCATTTACATTACATTCAACAGTTTTTAGGGATCATTGAATCAATGTTCTCTAAGAGAAATGGAATTGTTCTAAACAACATCGGATACAACTGAAGTGTGTTGTGCATAATTTGTCTAAATTGTAGACTCGAATTGCTGCTCATTCTAGGACAACTAGACATTCTAATTTGAGTAGATGGTTGTAAATTATCAACAGCAGCCAGTAGGGGAAGTTCTGGTATATGTTGATTTGCATTCAAAGAATTTTGTCAAGAACCTTTTCATTTCAATGTGGGCCAGAGATGTCAGAATCAGCAGGGAAAACTGTATCATAAAATTTGTCCAGCTAATTATTTTGAAGAAACATCACTGTGCAGTGTTTGGAAGAATTTTCATAAGATATAGTGCCTACTGGGATGTAGTTTAATTGTTAAAAGAATGGTGAAATAAGATGCATATCTCAACTGTAAAACAAAACAAACTATGCATGTGTTACTTGAAGTCCCTGTTATAATATTAATTGTCTCAGCACTCTGCTGTTAATAGGCAAGCATTTAACCAATTGGTTACTCTACTGTTCTAATTTGAACATGCCTCACCCATCTTGCTGAAACATTTCTCTCATCAACTGTTCCATTTAGGTACTAAGGCTAACAACGTTTTAAGATGTACACAAACAGTGTACAGATTCTAGACTATACCAGGTAAACAGGTTCAGCATTTGTGCATTATCCTCTGTTATGAGCAACAGATTGCAGCACTTATGCGAGGTACACTAAGGGTCCTGATACATACATACACACACATATATATACAACAGAAGCTTCATATTGAATCTCTTGGCTTAAGAACAAACATTGGAGCAGCAATCCAAAACTCATACCATTTCTCCTTATTGGTATCATAGCTGGACATTAAACAGGGAATGAACCTTCAGCCAGAGCACTAAAAGGCCAGCATGTTTCCAAGTAACCCTGAAAACTGTAATGTTCCAGTACCACAACAAAGTCAGAAACATCTGGAGAACCGTCTCTGAAGCAATACCAGATTTAAATTGAATCTGGCACCAATAAAGTGCAAGCCAAACGAACTCTTCCATTATTTTACTAAGGACTTTGCACAAGAAGTAGTTTACTCAAGTAACTTAACCGCAGTTAAATCAAACATTCATATGTCATCACCTACTGCAGCAGACTTTACTTTGGCATACCTATGTAACATGAGCCGAAACGCTTGTCAACTTTTGGCAGAATTAAGTCAGCAAGAGGCATTCCTTTTACAATAATTTAATGTGTCTTTCCACATGAACAGTTTCCATTATTACAGCATAAAAAATATCACCATATATCAAAAGTTCAGTAGTGTTCCTCAGTAACTCCTTTTGGGATAGCTCTTGGAATATCCCAGTGGATCCTTAGCACTTCAATATATCAATATAAACTCGATATAGCACCACTGCAACACCTCAGCCTTTCAGTATTAGTTCATTAGCTTTCTTGTGTACTCGTTAGCCTCTGCTAGTCAGTATTTGAAAAGCATCACATGCCTACTTATAGGGTTACATGTGAACCTTCAGCTGGCAAGGATGAATGAAGTGAGCAATGGCAGAATCCCTTTCTATTTCCGCATTTTAGTCAAGTGCACGAAATGAAAACACTACAGTACATTACAAGTCAGACGATGGAAACTAAGGATAACGGGCCTTGCCATGAAAAGATCTAAACTTATGTAGAGTGTACAAATCAGAATTTAATCATACGTGTCTGCGATACACATATCACGCCCAGCCTTGAAGGTCGAACGAGAAGGCCGCAGCGACCTCTGGCGTGTGGGTGGGTGGCTGGCCAACAGCAGCGGTGGTCCCCATCACGATCGGCCTTCCAGCCAGCGTCAAATGTCGAAAAACAAGAGAGAAAATTGATGAGATACACTTCAGAAACTGCCACATTTATTAAATCGCGTTCTTTGCAAGTTAAACAAATAATCCGCCTCAAACTTCACAAGTTTTATTCTGGCATAATCTTAATCAGAACTGTCAATTCATCAGTTATAAACCATATAAGAGCTGTTTTTAAAATTCAAAATGTTCAACAAAACTGTTCACCTGCTAGCACGCTTGCGTCAAACTAAAATGTTCAGAAACAAACAACAGCTAATTCAGAAGAAGCTGGGTTCGAAGGGACACCCCAACATGCTTTTCCCTCGTAACTTAAGTAATGTGACCTAACCAAGATTTTGGAACAGCACTCGCATAAGAACCTTCAGCTACCCTGTTGGCATTTTAGGAATTTTTGGATTTGTGTAAGACTACAGAAATTTTTTTGGGATACATGAATGCTAGAGCAACTTTTTTTGATCTGTGACAGCTACAGTAATTTTCTTGGATCTGTGAAGGCTACAGCAATTAAAACCCAGCTATCCCCAAGGCCCAGAGAGAAAGAGATTAAGAGAAATTTGAAAATGTAGCAGACTATATCGTGTATTCATACCGCCGAGTAAACCGTTGCCACTCTGACAAAACCAGACATCGTTTAATTCCAAAGTTACCAGAACTTCTGGCCACAGTGTGCTTGCGTTCACCTATGAAACAATGACATTCATAGAAGCCAAAATTTCTGTATCGTAAACCATACACCAATATTTGTTAGATTTTCGTGACACTACCAACACAAGGATCCAAAACATGGCTTTTAAAAATGTACTGCTTTTGATTTAATCCAAAACATAGTGGATGGCCTTACTGGGCAACAAAGTTCTTTCAAACGCAAAGCCCCATCAATAATGGACAGATATCCTCTTTGGAGGTAATTCTAATTACACAATCATCTACTTTGCGATTATTGGATTCTATCCGATTTTACCCATTCATCCAAAGCTTTTTGACAAGCTCCAAAGTCACAAATATCATCATCATTTGGACAGAAACCCTTCGGAACTTATCTCTAACCAGAGCATTCGATGAATGATGTTTTACCTCGAAAAGCACAGTTCACTTATTTATTTACACGATGTAAGAAGTCGTCTGTTCGATTACGAACAACACCTACGTACAGTTTTTCAGTTCGTTTGTTGATACTCAACGTCTTACCAAAACGTAGTGCACGACTATTGGAAACAAAATACCACAGAGTTCCTCTTCACGATTAGTATCTTGCTAGAGAGGATCTCTGATGAAAGGATGGACCAACGCCTCTCTGATCGACAATCTCTTCGATGGGTCGAGAAGGAGGATCTTCTCCAGGAATTCCTTCAGCTGGTTCACCTTACGGAACTGATCTGCTGGTAGTCGCTGACCGGCTACCATGTCCTTGAGGAGGTCCTTGTTTGGCGCCATCGTTGACATCATTGTCTCTTTCTCCTGGAATAGATATCGCCTATCATCAGCAGCTATCATTATGCACATCTCTTACTGCTACTATAATCACTGAGAACCATTGTTGCAGTAATTTCTTATTATCAACAGGGGGAAATGGGGTAGCAAGCGTCTGCTGTTCAAATGCCCATCACCCCATCTTCACGAGGTCGCCGCTGTTGTACAAAGAGTGCGTGGTGGATGACTGAGTCCTCACCATAACATATACTCGAGTGCCCAAGGATAGAGAAACCGAAGGATGGGTGATGGAAATCATCGATGCAACCGAAGTGTCTCGATAAAAACACCGGGAGAAAGGCAACGGGAGACCACCTAACTAACTATCTCGAGTAAAACTGAAAACGACGCCGCAGCAGGTTGAAGGAGAGGGCTGGGCAATGAGATGAATGGTGAAATTGGAAGTAAGAAACCTGTCTAAAGGCAGAAAACCAAAGAATCAACATCATTATCAGAAACATCCATCACTGTTGTCATAACCATTACCATCACAAACACTGTGAACCATTGTTGTAATAATTTCTTATCATCAACAAAATCATTATCAGAAACATCATCACTGCTTTCATCAGCATTAGCATCACAATCACCATTATCGTTGCAGGTAAGAGTGAGAATTGTATTTCACGTCGTACCTTCTGGGTGACTTTGTCAATCTCACGATAGCGGAAGTTGCCGCTGGAATCGAAGTGCTGGTCGTGGTAGAGGCCCTTGCGCATCAGTCGGTTGGGTATCTTGCCCGTCACCTCCATGATCAACTTCAGCATCTCGTTGTTCGTCTTTCCAGGGAACATGATGCGACCGGTGTATAGCTCAAAGATCGTCACTGCCGTTGACCACAGGTCAATCCCATGATCATACTGCATACCGATTACTATAAAACCACATCTTTTTATGTTTAAATAAATAACAAACATAAGTAATGCATGAAATGCATATCATCACACAGAAATGGAATTCGAGACGTAGTTAGACAGCCACTATAGAAATTACATACAAATTACTCTGAGAACATTGTTTCTTGCTATTTTGATAAGATAAGAGGTCTAGACTGCTGCGTGAATCTGTACATGATTGAAGTTCATGTAACTGCATATAGTAATAGAGGCCTACCAACAAAATTCTATTCAGTCAACATTTGCTGCACATTCATTTATTTATTCAGAAGACTTATATGGAGCCTCTCCAAGATACCTACTCCCGTGTCCTCAGTACAGATTATGCTGAAGATGAAGAATGACAGCACACAGTATCACCCTCTGTCCGATCATTCCTATGTCGATAGTCGAGTACAAAGAGTCGAAACTTCCTACACATTCCCAGGTCTGCACTGCCCGGCTTGCTTACAATACATAAAATAGAGCATAAAAACAATTGTTGTACTTACTGATTTCGGGTGCTCGATAGAATCGGCTGGCAATGTACGGTGCTATCGTGTTTTGTGAGACGTGAAACGCTGACCCAAAGTCACACAACTTCAAGACAACTTTATTTTCATTAACCTAGACAAATAATAAGATCTTAAAATTGTTTTTATTACCATGTACAAAAATTGCATAGTTACATTATAGATGCTCATAAATACATGAGTATCTTTATTAGACTGCCATAATTTTTAAATTACTGCTTTTAACAATCATTATGATAATTCCAAAAATACCCACCGTACTACCATTTTAACAACACTGCTATAATAGGTTACATTAGCCTGAAAAGTTAAATAACAACAAAATAGAAGTAATCCAATAAACTTTATTAGCACTAGGGAATACTTTTCACTTACCAGAATGTTGTCGGGTTTTATATCTGCATGAAGGATAGAGCATTTCTTGAGTAGATGAAGTGCTTGGAATAACTGAGCCGTGTAGCTCCGAACTGCTTTGATATGGAGCCCAATGTCCTTACCATACTTCTTCAGAACTTCACGCAAGTTCATGCTGCAAATGAAAAATAAAAAGGTAGTCACTCATTAATTATATACCACTATTTTATTTATATCAGCTTGAAAGGGTAAATACTTACCCCAGCATGAATAGTATGTACCTACTCACAAATACATACCAGATACTCAATCTTGGGAAGCCATATCAAATAATACTACCAATGAAGTCAGTTTTAAGATGACTATATATTTGGAACTGATGGATACTATAAAATGAACACTCTGGTGATATAAGCTTTAACTCCTGTTAAATGTAAACTCTAGTGATAGATAAAAGCTCTGGGGTACATGGAGCAGTTTCAGGCTGTGTTTTTGTTTCCTTTTAGTGGTTGAATAAATGAGTCCTAATCCAGTAAATAAGAACATAACAGGAACCATGCCTCTGACCACGTTGTGTCAAAACTCTCAATCCAATGAAAAAGGGCGTCACAAATGATAGAAGATGACAAAAGAACCACAGAACTGGTAGTATAAGACGTACTCAAGACCTACATACCTAAGAGGTTCGAGAACAAGACACAGGTGATTCTTGTGGTTGAAGTGACGGTACAGTCGCAGACAATGGTATTTGTCTTCCCTGTCAGCATCGTTCAGCTTCTTCAGGCATTCCAACTCACTCTTTCCGACCTTGTGCCTATATATGCATCAAAACAACAAAACATTAGAAACATACAAAACAATTCACCTATAACTGACAGAGGTGTCAAAGCTTTCCATCAATTAATTATGCAGAGGCAAAATTCTGCACAGCACCTTCATACAATCTGAAAAAATGCAGAAAGTGCCTCTCATTTGGTTTGCCCTTTGAACTCCAATTACAACTGCAACAGAGTCATCAATCAATCAAACAATCAATCAATCAATCAATCAATCAATCAATCAATCAATCAATCAATATTCGTTTAATCATGAAACCAAGCTGTCACAGATGCAACTTGTTACAGGCAGTCAATAGCGAATGTCATTAACAAGGAAAAATCAGGTCTCTTTCCTACTAAGGTACTACGGGAGAAGCAGATACTTTATGAAAATTTCAGAATATGCCCTTATAAAAAAATCTGTGAGATAAAGATCACATCAGAGATGTTTCCCAGGTATTGAAGGATCTTTTATGCGATGCAAGCTTGGCTCATCAGAAAAAACCTGTTAATAAAGGAAATAATTGCTTTACTGTTATCTAAGCAACACAGACAAAAACAACATATTCAAAATTTAACTAATATTGAAATTTAAGCGGAATTTTTGTTTCCTGCTCACATCATTTCGTTATTTCTGATGATCTTGATGGCTGCTTCTTGGTTGGCACGTGCCATGTCTTTTACACGAACGACGTTGCTGAACACGCCCTGGCCTGTAAATCCTACTACAGTGTATCGGTTATCAAGAACCTCCTTGATTCTGACTCCTGTAAAGACAAAAACATCTGCCAGTGAACAACGCACTACCTTTCTGGACAACAAAATCCACAGACAGACAATATAAACAGACAATATAACCACCAACTCATCTATAAGCCAAGACATCTGGTCCACATCTTGCAGCTACTGGTATATCAATCAATCAATCAATCAATCAATCAATCAATCAATCAATCAATCAATCAATCAATCAATCAATCAATCAAATTTGTTAATTTGTGGCAATTAAGCTGACACAGATGCAACTTAAAACAGGAAACATTGTTCAGGGCATTCAAGAGAGTCACAGAACAAAGATCAAATGTTAGTAGACGTGCTTATAAAGAATACATGAAATATAGTTACTGTGAATTTTAATAGGTAATGAGACGTATGAAACGGTTCTACAAAATGCTATTTCTGTCAATGTCTGCTAATATGACTCAGCATATTAACACTTTAACAATGAGCTGCATTGGTTTCCCCTTCACTTCTAGTTCACTATCATCGTTAAAGTGTTAAGAAGTGCCTTTTCCAAGCTTCCCCCAAATCGCCACATACATGGTTGTGAGCGCAGTTTGAAGTTGCTCTCAAGACGATCATCAGTTTATCTTACTGATGCAAAAGCTTTGAGCACAGTTCCAATTACATTGACTGGCACACAGGTAGATACATAAGAAAGGTTAAGTGTTCACATTTTACACACCTTTAACACTAACATTGTCATCACAGGCAATGTCTTGGTATTTTAACCTCTCACATGACAAACCGAAAAGACAATTGCAATCCACGAATGTGATAACAGTGGTAAAATAATTATGAGTACTTACGATAATAGCCCTCGGCATCATCCCAGTTGTCTACAAGGTTGGAATTCTCATAGGTCTTGTGCCTTGCAGCGTAGCTGGGACTCTGAAATAAAGAATAATAAATGATGCAGTAGGATAGTATATCCTACATACTTTCCAAACCTAAACCATAATCAGGTCAACATCCAGATTAGTCCACAAAGAGTGAAAGTCGATGGTGGATAAGCAATTTGAAAAAGACACTTACATACAAAATGAAATGACACAAATGGCTAAGAAGAACAGACACATAGAGGGAATTCCAAACTCGAGGTCTTGTTGCCAGTGTCATTCACGTAGAATAGTTACAGTTTTAGGTATGACCTGAGCAAGGCAGCCGGATGACCTTGTTGAACAGTGATAAGACTGAGGGAAAATGCCTGATTTTAAATACTGGAGTTGGCTATACTTCAATGTTTCGTGGACCAAAAGCCCAAATACGAAGAGATTCTTTGCTGAAGACGAAGCCAATGCAATGATTTAAGTGACATGGTTATACGCTCACAATTTGCTGTATAAGTTATGACTATTGCCTAATAATTGTCAGGAGCCTCTACAAATTGCCTTTGTAATACCAATATTCCAATAAGTTCTAAGTAAGTTGCAGTAACAAAGAATAGATTCTGACTTAAGACAAGAAAATACTTAACAATAGCTTATTTGACCCAGAGAGACTTTGCATACACATAGGTATATCTTGTAACATATTGCGTTTTGCCTACGCGATAATGCAATGAAAGAATAAACAATACAATATGTAATATGACGTTGAAATTCACCCTACCAGGTAGGGCTGGTAAAACAATTACCAGTTCACAGCATCAGAAAGTCTGAGGTGCACTGTTCTAAGAAACATTATGAAATCACTTACGTCTACATTTTCTGCATCGATATTCAGGACATCAGCGAACATGTCGATTCCATTGACAAATGGTTTCTTGCCTTGTTCGATCTCTTCCGTTCGCACGGCCTCCTTATCGGACTCCAGGCGTCCTTCCACCTCCGCCTCTTTGTCCGCCATTGTCTTCCGTTTTGTGTTCATAGATTCTTCAAAGTCAAATGCCAGAACGTCTTCTGTTCCGAGCATGTCGTCTGCGGCCACGCCGTCGCTCACAGGAGTCGAGGCCCTAGAACGGTTTCGATCGATCGGTGAACGTGATGCAGATGGCGATCGAAAGATGTCACCAGCGATCATCGGGCGGATGATCGTCGATGGTCTCACAGCCGTTGAATCTTGCGTGTCTTCGCTGTCGGTGACGACAGACGACTTCATTTTCTGAAAATGAAATATGTAACTGTAGGTGAGAATGGCAGCGCAACGTTTCACACCATACAATGCCAAGAAGCATCTAACATGTTGCCAGTGATTGAGCGACTGATTGTAGCTGGGAGCACCTTTTTCCCTGTGGGTCTGTCTCTCTGGAACAATCTGCCACCGGACATACGATCACTGGCATCTTTAGCAGTTCCGCACAAATTTTCTGCTCAACTTACGACACATTTGTTTGATGATTCCTAGGTAGCCGTGTTGGAGAGCCCTTGTGAGTTACCTCCAGGCCGCTACACAAGTGCTCTGATATGTATCCATACAGCATCTCACATAATGCAGTAGCAAGCAGTGTCCAAGTCAAATTTCACACACAATACAACGATAAGCAAAGTACGAGTAACATTTCACGTATAATACAATGGCAAGCACTCTATGTTGAAAATCACCTATTTTTGAATGCAGATTGGTGTTGTTGGTTTGGGAGCGCTGGCCAGCTTTCCAACAGTGGTCCTATATAAATGCCAGCTTACACTGAATTTACTGTAGTTTACTCATACAACTGCTTACATTGCATATACTGTAAGTTACATTACAATAAAATTATTACAATAAAACTTCTGCAACAAACTCTAATGATAAATTCGTAACTGAATCACACCATAAACGACCAATAACCTTACAGAATCGATCTTTTGATATAAGGTATGTACATAACTATTAATTCCTATTAATTAATGTTACCTGGAGCAGAGCCTCTCGTTCTTTCCTTCTTCGCTCGATGATTACATCTTCGTCTTCCTCTTCGTCTGGATCCGGAAGATCGACATCGATCACTCTGAAAACAACATGGACACAATTATACTATTCACGTGAAATTCAACCAACAGTTTCCAGCCACACTCAGTTTTCCATCTGCTTGGGCCAAAACCTGGCTATCCATGCAAGGACAAGTTTTAACAAGTTCTGGTCCTAGATGTGTTCTTCCCTGATCAAGTATAGCCTGAAATATTTTTACCTGAAGCAATTTATTACTTTTTAACAAAGAGAGAACAAAGAGAGTGAGCTAAAAATGACTGGGAAACCAATGTAACTTGTCACATGGGGGGTCCGGTGGCGCGTTGGATAACATCTGGCGAAGAGTGCGAGAGGTACCGAGTTCGAGCCCCGTTAGGGCGGATTTGCTTTGTAGGCTGCTATTAGCGCCGTTGTATTACAAGCTGTCTGTTCTGTTAGTAGTTAACTAGTTAAGATTGTTTCAATTGCATAACATGTAAATGTACAGCGCAGTGCGTTTGTCAGGCGCTAAATTAAAGAAAAGATATTATATTATTATTATTATTATTATTAAAGTGTTAAAGACTCCGTCAGTGCACTGACTTGGACTGCATCAACGTCACTATGTCAAGTAACATTTACACAGAGTGATGGACGACAAATCAAAGATACAAATTTTGTGGTTCCAACAATTGTCTAAGCCACACTTCAAAGTCATTGACTCCACAGCATTTTACAGTCCAAATAGTCTTCCTGCGTAACTTAGACTTTGCATGTAATCCTTTAGGTCAGGATGTCAGAGAGCAGGCCCACGGGCCATTTCTGCCCGCCAATATTTGTCTGGCCCATGAAGCCTTACGTAAACAGTACTGTGATGTTCGTGACTGATAATGAAGATCAAAATTAACATTTTATTAATTAATTTGACTGTTTGTATGCCAAAAAATGCACCATTTAAGATCTGGTATTGCAAAAATTTTCTGGGGACGGGGTCACCAAGCCCCCTCCCAAAGCCCCGCCCCCATTTTGCTGAGGCACCTTCGGTATGCTGGCACACCACTTGCTGAAAAATACTGCCACTGGCCCACCATTAAAAAAGGTTTGACACCCTGCTTTAGGTCAATTAAAAAACTTAATAAGGGTAGCAATAATATTGTTACTGATACATAAAAAACAAACAATAAAAATTGTAACAATTTTATGTGTCTTACTCTTCCTCTGATTCTGAACGATGTCCAGTGGCCGTAAGACCTTCGGATAAGCTGCCTTTAAACTTGTCTTCCTTCGACTTTCTGTCTGTCTGGCGACTTCTGTCCCTTGACGATGATCTGCGGCCTCTGTGGTCCCTTGAATATCGATCTCGATCAAATTCACGACCTCGTTCACGATCTCTGCTCAGAAAAATACACAGGCCACGTTAAATTGTTAACTTTCAACATTTTAGAAGCTATGTCATGTGGGTACAAAGGCATTCACTGCTTGTCACCTCAGTGCTTTAGGGAGAACATCACCAGCTTACTTCACATGCAACGTGTAACAACAAATGCCGCCGAGTGTGAATCAGAGTGTGAAACAATAGACGCTTTCAAAAGGCTGTTCATAAATTCCTTATTATATTTCAGGCAATTAAAAGCTACAATAAAGTGATATACCTAAGTATTACAATGTCGCAGTGAAGGTGCTTCACAGGATTGTGGGGCAAATTAATAACGTGCATAACTATACTCGATCAAAACAAATATGGCAATATGATAGATGGTACGTCATTCGAAAATTCCTGACACCCCACTGGCTATGTCTTAGCATGGCTGCTCATAAATGCTTTAAGAAATTGGGGGGAAGTAAAATGAGCTAATAAAAAAACACGAATTGCATCCACACCTGAATGGCGATCGATTTCTTGGATCCTGGCCACGATAGGAGGGACTTGGTCGTGTTCGGCCTTTTGCAAGATCCAAATCTCGATCACGGCTCTCCCTTTGCTGCTGAGCTAATCCACCACGCTCAATGCGATATCGATCTTCTTCCTCACGAAGGCGCGAGGCCATTCTGAAAATGCACAGTTCAGTAAGAGTTCAGTCTGGTTAGGCAAACTTATGCAGTCGTTGAAACAGCCACTTGGACTGCTGATTTCAAGAGATGGTTGCCACAAGGTTAATAAAACAGAAATCCATGACCTTTTTCTATGACTTTTAAGACTTATTTTAAACGTAAAATTTTTCGAAATTGAAAATATGATTCGAAATATTATGTCTATTAATGAATAATGATTTTTCCATGACCTAGCTATTTTCAAATTCCACGACTTTCCCGGAATTTTTCAAAACACCTGTTTCTCCAAGTTTTCCAGGCCTTAAATTTTTCAAAGTCTAATTCCATGACTTTCCAGGATCCGTGGCAACCCTGTTACAGGTGTTAATTTCTTGGCTAATACACAAACATTAATTTTAATCAATCAATCAATCAAAAAACTCGATGTAGTGACCATTCAAGATATCGATGTCAAACCACGGCTGAAAAGGACAGCTTTTAGAGAGGTATTGAATACAGGTGAAGAGTTCATAGGTAGAAGATGCAGTACCAGAGGAAGCCCATTAACATTAATGGATGGACGAAGATTCTATGAATGCATCACAATCAAATCTTGGCGTCGATAACTACCTATATAGACTTCTCGTGACATACCAGAATAGAGATATATTTAACACAAAACAGGATTCACCAACCTGTTGGGAGATTTGCTGGTTATCCTACTCTGTGATTGACTTTTCCTGCGAATGGGAGATCTACTCCTTCGACTCGGCGATCGGACTACCTGCCTTATGGGAGACCTGGTCTTCATCCTAACGGGAGACCTGCTTATTCGATGTGGTACAGGAGACTTGCTCCTTCTCCTGACTGGAGATCTATTCCTTTGGTTACTGGGTGACTGGCTATTTCTCCTCATAGGTGACTTGTTTTTTCCCTTGGAAGGAGATTTGCTTTTCCTCCGGCTAACAGAATTATTCGTTACCCTGCTTTCCTTTACTTCATGATCCGACCGTGACTCTCGGCTCCTCTTTCTCATGGCTTCGTCCAACTCAGGGCTCTTTCTTGCACGACTTGCTGATATTTTTTGATCGGCAACATCATCCTCACGGCTTCGATCCTTCTTCTCCTTATCCTTAACTCGATCATTTGGAATGACACTCTCTGGCGCTGAATTTGCATGATTCTTTTCCCTCCTTGCTCTGTCCTCTTTATGAGCATCTTCATCTCTGGCCTTAACAGTGTCTTTCATCACCACACTGTCGTCTGACTTCAACTCAACGTTGTTAACCGATACCGACTGTTTCTCGTTTTCTGACCCACTGACAGCATCTGACGCTATGATCTCAACGATCTCTTTA
The DNA here is from genome assembly GCA_020284085.1 of Aporrectodea caliginosa. Lineage (NCBI taxonomy): Eukaryota > Metazoa > Annelida > Clitellata > Crassiclitellata > Lumbricidae > Aporrectodea > Aporrectodea caliginosa. The sequence continues at coordinate 114,296 of JACEVL010000177.1, read as the reverse complement.
ATTTTCGTCTCGATGTACGCCTGTTTGAGGGCGCCATGCTCAATTTCACCATCTTCCTCAGATTCAGTCATATAACCCTGGGCAATCTGGGACATGGCGTTGGCGAGGTTTGAGTTGAGCTTTTCCCGAATCTCCACATCCCTTCCGGCAAGTTTTGCCTCAAGAACAGCTCGAGCTTCCTCGAGATCCTGAAAACAAAACCACAGCTCAGCAATGCAATGAAATCTTAAGAAAGCAATCACAAATAACTCCATGATAATCAGTCTGAAACATCATAGCAAATTATTTCCTATCTCTGAAACTTATGACATTTGACTTCATACAATACAATACAACTGTATTTTGATATTGCCCTCCTTCCAAAGTTCAGAAGTGCACACGACCATATGACAGAACATTGATGGCGCTGAGCAATTGTGTGTGAAAGACTTGCTCAAGGTCCCTACACAGTAACTGCCTCAGGTGAGGATCAAATCCGTACTCTCCGCATCACAGGCCAAGCGCTCCAAACGATCCTCGTGCCCCACACTGTCTGTCCAATGGATTTTCTGGCACAGACTGTAACCATCAGTTTATGCGTCTTTACTTAAATAACAACAGAACCTGTCCAGATTACACCACAGTATAAAGCTTCAAGCGATAAACTAAAAGTTAATAAGTTTATATTTCTAAAGCATAACTCCAGACTTGAAAACTGGAACATAAAAAACTCGTAATTAAGAGAACTACCTATCTGTACACCAGAGATGGGTAGCTAATCGATTCGACAAACAGCTAATTCTAATTGATAAGCTACAAGATTAGCTAATCAGTAAGACAAACAGCTAATTCTAATTGATAAGCTACAAGATTAGCTAATCAGTAAGACAAACAGCTAATTCAAATTGATAAGCTACAAGATTAGCTAATCAGTAAGACAAACAGCTAATTCTAATTGATAAGCTACACGATTAGCTAATCAGTAAGACAAACAGCTAATTCTAATTGATAAGCTACAAGATTAGCTAATCAGTAAGACAAACAGTTAATTCTAATTGATAAGCTACAAGATTTTGCTAATTCTAATTGATAAGCAAATATCAGTAGCTAATTCTAATCGATTAGCTATTTAACAAATCGATTAATTAGCTAATCAATTAGACATGTTTAGACAAAATGGCTAATTCTAATCAACTAGCTACAAGATTTTGCTAATTCTAATCGACTAGCAATTTAACTAATCGTGCCTATCTTTGCTGTACACAGGTAAGTCCGAGTGTGCATACTGCACAAGCTTACCTGTAACGAGTTTTCGTCTAGCTTCATGTGTTTTGCTGCAGGACCATCATCAATATACGACACATTCTGACCGTCAAGTTTTCCCCCTTTGGCAGTGCCATTCTCGTGCTTGCGCTTCTTGTGCTTGCGCTTTTCACCACCAGGGTCATCGCGATGCTTGGAGCTCTTACTCTTGTGCTCGTGCTTGTGTTTCTTCTTGTGATCTTTCTTCTTGTGATGAGACTTGGACTTTTTAGACGAGACTTCCTCGTCATTCACTCTGCCTGACCTGAAAACATACATCAGAACAAAAATTGCTGGGATTAATATGTGACCCAAGGAATCAAAATGGTCACATGTCAAACAATTTTGAATATGAGTACTATAACATATTTTTAAAGACCACATTTTTTGCTTTAAAACGACACCAACATTTTGGTTCTACCGTACGTTTTGACAAAGCTACAAATGATTACGTGTCCAATTTTTTCAAATTATTTTTAATTGAATTTAATATGCAATTACGAAAACTAAAATAATATCCTTTACAAAATCCTGAAAATACACATTGAAACATTGAATTTCATCAAATGTGAGATATCAGAAATGTAAAAAAACATATTTTTAAACCATTTCCATTAAAATCTGAAAATGAGCAAAAAATGACTTCTGATCATTTTCCTAGCTCAATGTAATTTGTCAACATCTGGCTCATTTAATTCCCTGTGTCATAAATATCTAACAAGACTTCTATGACACTTCTCTACCTGAACTTTAAAGACCAACGTACTGCCTATTGCATAGTTCTGTGTCTCAGAACCCACTACTTCTTCACCGGGCACGGGTAAAATGCTGATTTGCTGATTGCTGATTGGCACGGGGTAAAATGCTGATTAGAAAATGCTGATTGGTCAGCATTTTACCTACCAGCCAATCAGCAAATCAAAGGGTAAAATGCTGATTGAAATCCAGGCAAATACTGATCACAAGTCAATACAGTGTTGTTTTAATTAACAAATATGAAGCTGTTAATCAAGAGATTGAACTCCAAACAAACAGTGATCAAAGATCACTGTTTTCAAGATTGTTTTATTAGCAAATATCAAGCTATTAATTAATAAATTGAAGTTCAGGCAAGCAGTGAGCGAAGAAGACAGTACACTTTGTTGTTTTCAATACTGTTTTAACTAACAAAATATGAAGCTGTTAATTAAGAGATTGAAGTCCAGGCAAGTAGTGATCAAACAAGACAGTACACTTCGTTGTCTTCAAATAGATATTTTTATCAACTAATGAAAACTTTTAAAAGACTATAAATACCCCGAAATAATTGTGTAGTTTACTATAAATTTTGGATTTTGGAGAGTTCACATACATTGGATTGGAAGAATTGCAGTCATGAGTGATATCTACGAGTGTTTTAATAGTCAGTTGTTAATCGACCGACGGGAGTATCAATTCTTCATTATTCGTCGTCAGAAGATTTTCTGAAGGATGATTGGAAAGTTGATGGATGGATACTGTTGGCGTTTTTGTGGATCAGCAAAAGAAAGAAAGTGTGGCAGTGGTCTATGCGTCTGAATGTATTTCCACATCTACCACGGTCCCAGGTCATGGAGCAAGTGCCTCACCAAAGCAGCTTATTTTCTGAAGAATCCTTCAAACTCTGTCGTCACCAACTACAGCGGGGATGAAAAAGCCGCAGCTGATTTCCCGCACAGAAATCTGTGATATGTGCATATATGCGACTACAGACCTTAAACTAGGTTTTTATTTTTTTATTGTTTTTGAGCAGTATTTTACCAACCAATCAGCATACATCTGAGAATAATCAGTTAATAATAATAACATGTAATAATAATACATGTAATTGATTAATAATAAAATTGATAGTTACATTCTGTTGTTAGAATCAGCATTTTGTAATCAGCATTTTACCCACCAATCAGCATGAACAATCAGCATTTTGCTAATCAGCATTTTACCCATCCCCAATCAGCAAATCAGCATTTTACCCGTGCCCTTCTTCACCTTGAGCACCTTAAATTTGAACAAACAAGATGTAAATTGTCGCCTCAAACTAAATAAAAACCTGACCATGCTAGTGTTATTATTATTATTACTGAAACATGTTCTCACAATCAAACTGGCAGTAATTGGCATAGCAGTTCACATTTTCAAACAATTCAATCCCAATTGTTTGATGAAGAACAGGTCAAAGTTAGAACAGCCCACTAGGCGCCCAAATAAAAAACTTATCAGGATCCGTGGCAACCATGGGTAGTATATTTACATGTAGTTCGTTAGCTAGATGGTCCTACATAAAACATAATGGAATTGTATTGTGTATCTTATTTTTTAACTGGGTTCAAGCACTTCGGAGTACTAGTCATGACGAACGCTAGACGTTGAACTTAATGTTAATCTACTGTTACAGCCTATCTTCTTCTTCTTCTTCTGGACGAATACGAATATGTAACCAGAAATAACCTACCTTGTGATCGATTTATCCATTTCGTGGAAACGAACAATTCAACGTTATTTTATTTCTTTTATAACAAAAACTTCGCCACGCAATTAGTTGTGTTAATAATGGCGTCGTATCTCTCGCGAAATCTCGTTCAGATATTCAGGTGTCTATGTTAGAGCTGCTTCCAAACAGAAAGCGTTCTGCTACGCAGCCTCACAGAAGCTCCATAAAAAGGTCGGACGGTTTTATATTCTAAATTTCGACGATAGCTCCAACAAAATGGTTAGACGGCTTTGGAGTGGATGCAACCAATTAAGGGCCTCTAACATAGCCTACAGAATCACACTTAATGTCCCAACGTCTTAAGTAGGCAAGAGGTCTTTAGGGCGAGATATCACTGCACACACTATGCAAGCAGTAGAGCAGTGTCATTCAAAATTATCGCCATAATGGTAAGAAACATAATCGTGTAAGCATTAATGCAATGTAATGTAAGCATTAATGGAGTATGATCTCGTCCTCGTAATTGCAATCTCGAGATAGAGCGCCCAAAATGCTAATTAAGTCACGATAACTAGTATTTAAAAAGTAATAATTTCTAGCGACCGTATGTCCTCGACCCTGCTCATTTTTTGATAATTTTAGCGGGTGAGATCCTTCACCACCGATTGCCCGTGTGACTGTGCGCCAGGCGAAATTTCTCAGCTCCCACACAAATTAAAGTAGCGCTTTGATTTTGTTTCGACTGAGCAATCTCTAAATAAGCTAGTTCCCGTGACTCCATGTTTTTGGGCGCTGTATAAATGTCGAGTTTACGATGACGATTACGACGTACACTGTTACCAGTGTTTGTATGGCATGTACATTCAGTAATCAGTACTGTAGACCAAAGATTTTAACAGGGAGGAAGATGAACTACTAATGACAAAACTGCGAAAGAGGGCGCGCAAGGGCTTCTGGTCTATCCAGAGGTAAAATAACACAGAGTTCCTATCTCTGCAATGTTAAATAAAATCCATCGGTTAAAAATCGTTTTAATCGAAGACCTTAATAGAAATTAAGCATTTTAGCCGAGTAGAAAGTTAGATAACATGACGCACTATTGTGCAACCTGTAACTGTGGTAATGCCAGCGCAAAAAACTATGGAATTTCGTTTTTCCGCTTCCCAAGCGAAGCTACACTGATGGATTGCAGAGATAGGAAACTTCATGATTTTACCTCTGGTTCGACCAGAATGCACCACGCGCCCTACAAACGCACTGCGCAAGCCAATTCTCTTTCAGTAGTTCATCTTTCTCCCTGTTAAAATCTTTGCTGTAGACGCTCCTCAAATTAAAACGGTGGTAGCACGTTTGTTTGTACCGTATGAGTCTGATTAAAGCGGAAGCGGAAGTGTGTTTCGTCGTTTTCCTCCTCCGCGTGCATGGTATGGTATCGTGGGTTGAATGAAATTACGATCGTAAAGTCTGGTTTTATACGTTTTCAACGTGTAATTGCACATTTCTGGCTATCTGAAGGACGCAGTGTAACTGAAATGGGCCGCAACAAGAGACGGAGACAGGCAAACGCGGTAATGCACGTTTGAAAAGTCCTTTCTACTCTTGATTGTTAATGTGTAAAGTTTTATCATCTTGATCGCAATCTGGAGATTTCTACAGCGCCAAAAAGCGAACCAGGTTATTCACAGGCGCTCAGTCAGAGCAAAATCGATGGGCAGATAAGGTCAAAATCGGTTCCAGGTCAAGGCCGTAAAGACCAGGCAGGGAGTGATCCGGATAAACAAACCACGGTTCGTCAAAAGACAGAATCAAGCTCTGGATTGGTTTAGCAAATGGTTTATAACCGTTCCTTAAAAGCACATTAATTTTCTAGGGTGCGGGCCGAATCCCCGAAACCCGAATCCCCGAAAAGAATTTCGGCCGGATCTCCGAAATTGATTTTCTAAGTCCGACCCGAATTAACATCATTAACAAATACATATTTGAATATGCAGTATATCGTATACATCAAGGCCACGCTAGGTCTATGTCATGTTTACAAATTAACTTTGAATAGCTCGGCCGCTTTCTATAAAACTGTTTTAGGGAAATCGGGCTTTTGTCTGTTTTCGGGGATTCGGGTTTTGGGGATTCGGGCTGACCCCATTTTCTATGAACCATACTGTAATTAATGTAAATAGACTTGTAGAGAAGGAGGCAGCAATGTGTTTAGCCGACTTCTTAACTTCTCTTCCGTAGAAATATGTATTTAAATTATCTTTAGTTGGCAAACTTGTAGTATCGGGGACCGAAGAATAAAACATAAACTGACCCTAACCGACACTTACGACACCAGTAAACTTACGCATTATATCCTTAAGTCCCAGTTTCTATAAGCCTGCCCTTCAGTTATGTGGTCGAATGATAGCAGATTCAAGTAATGTGTCGACCGTATGGTATAGAATGAGTCAGATGACAATCCTTTGAAGTACTGGCTTCAGTAAATGAATGGAATGATGTCAGATGCAAATACTTTCTTAAACTTTGCAGCCGAGGCAGTCCAGAGACGAACAAGGATCTGAGAGACGTCCTTACGTTCTTTTACCCAAAGAGAATGAATTGTTCGAATTCTACTATCAGGTACTTGTATTTCAGCAAAAGTTGTTTCTGGGAATTTTAAAACTGGTTGCAAAATAATACTTTTTATTAATTCTATTGCTGTTGTCTGTTTAATTTTTGGTTGAAAGTTTGTGGATTTATAAACGATCCATCTTGTATAGCCCATCCATCTGCCCACCCAACTAGTAGATCTGTTATCCATCTATCCTTCGTATTCCTTCCATTTGCCCAATCAGTTTAGCAGATCAAGGAACCAACCCTGCTTTATGAAGATCCAAAGTGCTTAAGCTCACACTCTGTGTAATTGAAAGCATGTCTGCTCCTTTTCAATCCCATCCAGCTACCAACCCAAACCCTTCTACGCACCCAACCATTCATAAATTTTCTTGTTCATGCCAGAAAGAGCATCTGCCTTACCTTCCATTTGTATTGCATTCAAACATTTATTGACTGTTGATTCTCATAATATTTACACTATTTGTTTTAAATTATAGAAACTTTTAAATGGGAAGTTCACTCCATGACAGTATTATGGCTGAATGTTGCGAGTTTAATTTTAAGTCCTGAGCAGTGATGCAGATCTGAATTTAATAGAAGTTGACATTTGGTTTCAGGGTCAAAGTCTGGTTCCAACAGAAGAATGGAGCAAATTTATGGAGACCTTGAGGCAACCTCTTCCATGTACCTTCAGAATAACAGGATTCCGCAGGTGACTACTACTGCCATCTATGCTCACATTGTCAACAGTAAATCCTTTGGTTGGGTTCTGCTTGAGTCTGCCAGTTTTGAGTCTCTAGTTACCCAAGCAATGCTTGCTAGCTGATGGATGTTTTGCTCTAAATTGGGTGTTTGATAGTGTAGTGGTTTAAATAGTATGCTAGACTCGTAATCAGTTGCGGTGTGTCAGCTGTCTTGACTGCCAATAACAAACGAATATAATAATAATAATTGAGAGGTCAGAGGTTCAAATCCCCTCTGGTTAGCATGCTGGACTGTCAACTAAGAGATGTGGGGTTCAAATCCCTGCCAGGGTAGACATTTGGTTCGAGATTTATGCTCCACTGGCACCCTCTAGCAAACTCAGCTATAATGAGTACTCTAACTGTAAACTGTTGGTGGGAAGATGAGACAGTAAGGAGAGGACTGACCACACTCCCTCACATGCTGAGGCTAAGGAAATGTAGATGCTAAACACTTCATACCAATGGCTGCCTCAGGGCTAGCTTAAGGGACTACTATTCTTGTTCTTGGGCTAGTGTAGAGAATGCCTCTGATTAGTTTCTCTGCAAGAGGTGCTATATAAATTACAATGTAATCATTGTATTATTACTATTTTTAATCATTGTATTATTACTATTTTTAATCATTGTATTATTACTATTTTGTCAATCCTGTGGTTATTGTTGTCTTGGGTGTAATCGTAATTTCTGTTTATTTCTGGTTTTAGTCACTCAAAAGAAATGCTTAGAATTATCAAAGAGGACTACTCTGCAGAAATGATGAACATTGAGATCGACGGACGTAACATTCAGCCAGCGAAATGCCTGTCCTGGTAATGTCACATAACTTTGTGAAGAAACTTGCAGATTGTAGCAGCTATTCGGCTATTTTTAAGCAGGCATGTTTTGAGCTTAAGTGCTTTGGCTCTTCTCACTGCTAACTCCTTACATCCCTCCTCATTGCCTGTGATCATTAAGTATGGGTCTTTTAGCTGAGCAACAATGCAGAACAGTTATGGGCTTGTGTGCATTCCATGCCCAAGGAATGGAATCGACTGCCACCCTCTCTTCATAGCTCAAGTTCACTTCCTTCAAAAAGTGACTCAAGACTCATTATTTCTCCTTGGCTTTCAAGCACTTTGATATCTAGCTGCATCTTCTCCTGGCAGCTGACTATAATACAGATTCACATTTCGGTGTTACCATGCACGCGTTACAAATTTTATTAATAATAATAATAATAATAATAGTATTAAAATGCCAAGTACTTCTGTTAATTTGAAGGTATCCTGGTGAACTGGCGTGGCAGTTGGACCTTGAACGAAAACTGATTCGACATGACCAGACGTTAAAGAAGCTTCATAGGTTTCTGGTCCAGGAGACTGAAAGTGTGAGCAGAACTAACCATTTCATTGACCACACTTATAAACCACTTCATGAGGCCTCAGATAAATCATATTTCAAACCTTTTGTAGATCATTACAATCAGTTCTTATATGTGACCATGGCCAAGAATAGGGACAACTTGTCGGGCATGGACTTATTAACACTTTCCGTAAGCTTATACTTTAAGGAAATTAGGCTAAACGTTTCAGAACATTTGGCCCAAAATTTATGCAGTTTTTAAAGAAATTGTTTGGTGCTGTCGTTGATGCAGGAGTGGAGGTCATGGTTGAATGGTAACACAGGCACGAAGATAAGAAGGACGCGGTTCTCTACCCGCTAAATCTATAATGGTTGATTCAGCCTTCCACTCCCTTGGGGCAATGGCAAAATGAGCAGTAGGACATTGGGTGCCTTGCAGGCTGCCATACAGTTAAATTCGACTCCTGTTAAACCTGTTATCATCTGTTACTACTATATCCTGTAATCTTACTGTGCACTTGTCAGTTTGAAGTAATAAACGAATTATATTATTATTAATGTAATCTTCAACTTACCATATTTTATACCTTAACATACCATGCCTTACTCTTTGCCTTGATGTACCATACCTTGCCATTTCAGGGGAACATCAGTCGACAGGAGACCGTCAGCATGATTCCACCTCTTGTTCTCGATGTTCAACCAAATTCAAAGGTCAGTCAAATATCCAATCCTCTTTTTTATGTGATTTATCTTGATGTTCAGCCAAATTCAAAATGACATCTGTGCGTTTAGGTGTTTTTAAAATCAGAAAAAAAGGACATAGCTCTTTACTTAGTACATGTAGCAGCCATTAACTTCATCATGATCCAGTAGTGCAGTGGAAGTTTTTTTTGATAGCATACTGTCTCTCTTAACCTAAAACATAAAGCTTGCATCCATATCAGATTAGCCTGTTTTCAGTTAATTTTTTCATTGGTGTCTTCTCTCCTTTCAAGAAGTCATTTCCAGTAATCATACTCACAGCTCTCAACAGTAGTGTAGCCAGGAAACAATTTCGGGGGGTTTCCATTGGACAAGGTCGCAAAAGTTAAGTTTTTTCTTTCTTTCGCATATAAAAGCATATGCAAAAAATTTTCGGAAAGGGGGCCCGATAGCGCATTGGATAACACACTGGCATCGAGTGCGAGAGGTACCGAGTTCGAATCCCGTAGGGCGGATATGCTTTGTAGGCCGCTATTAGCGCCGTGTATTGCAGGCTGTCTGTTCTGTTAGTAGTTAAGTAGTTAAGATTTATGTCTTCTGTAATTTGTGTTCTTGTGAATTGTTTCAATTGCATAATTGTACAGTGTACACTGTAACCGGTTGCGTTTGTCAACCGGATTGTTTCAATAAACGAAAATATTATTATTATTTGGGGGTTCGAACCTGTAACCCCCCCCCCTAAATAAGCCCATGGCTCTCGATATCCAAGTTGATTCACTCTGCTTTTCATTTCTGATCCATTTACAGGTGCTGGATATGTGTGCTGCACCCGGATCGAAAACTGCTCAGCTGATTGAGTTCCTTCATGCAGCCGACGAAAATGGATCGTTGAGTGGTAAGCCATTTAATGCTCGGTTTTTGTAGTGGTTGGCATGCTCGACTGTCGATAGAGAGGTCGAGGGTTCAAATACCTGCCAGGGCAGAAATTTCTGTTCCGCCTGTGCCTCCTAGCAACTCAACTATAATTTGTACACTGCCTGTACGCTGTTCATGTGAAGATGAGACAAAGGGAGAGGGCTGGCCACCCACCTTCATATGCCAAGGCTAAGAAAATGAAGTCGCTAACACTTAATACTCAGGGCTAGCTTAAGGGACTGCTCTTCTTTTCTTTAGGTCATAAAAATAAACAAAGTCTACCATTTGATGTGTGTTTGTAATTATTGGCTATAAGTTGTTACTGTGCCATGCAACACATGAGGTAGCGTTGTGCTTTCTGCACCACTGGCTTGCAACTAATCTGAAGAAATACCTGTGGAAATACCATTGATTGAAGCAATTATTAAGTGGACTGCTACCTTACCTATTGTCATCTGAACTCTTATTACTGTTTTGTGAATTGTTTTTCAGATGGATTTGTCATTGCAAACGACAGTGACAACAAGCGTTGTTACCTGATGGTCCATCAGATCGGACGTCTGCTCAGTCCAAACTTTGCCGTAACGAACATGGATGCCGCAAACTTGCCAAAGCTTGTCCTGCAGAATGAGGTTTGCCTCGTGAATATCATACAACGATTGTAGCAATCAATCCATCAATTTAAATCATTTAGCACCCCTTCAAGATCTCTACTCAGAGGTGCTTCTGACCCATGCCAGGCAGAAGAGAGCAGTCTTAAGGGATAGGTAGAATGAAGAGGAGGGGACCTTAGGGAGGAGACAGATCTCCAAGCGAAGACCGTTCCATGTTGTTGGGCCGATCATGGAAAATGCCCAGCGTTGCATACGTTGCAGTGCGAAAAAAAGGGACGGCCAAGTTGCCGTTGTCGAGGTCTTTGGTTTGTTGTTGTTTAACGACGCTGTGTTAAAAAAATGATTAGAGTCACCCTCCTCCTTTCTCAAGGCTTGGAACTGGCACTACCACAGGTAAGGTAGTGGTAGAGTTAGGTCTTTAATGCCTTTGTAAGGACCTTAAAAGGTTCTGTGTAAGTAGCCTAATACATCTTTACTGCGGGTGGCTCGGTCGCAATATAAACGTGGAGTACAATACAACACAATACAACTGGGTGGTGTAGGGTATGTTCGGTGCCTTGCCGCTGGAGGGCTGCGGGTTCGAATCCACCTCAATCCGTCACGTAGGGACCCTGGGCAAGTCCTTCACTCGCAATTGCTCATGCGTTTCGGCGTGAAACTCCGACTCAGCGTCCAGCGCAGTAGTCGGGAGCGCCTCTGAATAGGAATCTGGGAGGGGCGCTATAACAAGTGTTCAAATACAATACAAATAGAATACAATACAATACATACATGTGTACATTGCAGAGTGTCAACGAAACCTATAAAGAGATGTGTGTTTCGTGACTTTATGCAGTAAAATAGTTAAATGACTAATTGTTTAAGAAATTTTTTTCAGAAGGCTGTTAAATTCGACCGAATTCTTTGCGATGTTCCCTGCAGGTTGGTCACATGTAGAATTATTTGATTTCATATTCACAAATTAAATTTTTTTTAGTTGGCTATGTCAGCAGTATCAGTTTTAAGGATCCAAATTTGATTACCATATGCTCTATTTCTTTGGAAGATATAATTTAGAGGAACCAGACTTAAAACTTAGCTAGTGTGTTGTATATGAAGAGCAACTCCGAACTTGTGTAGAAAATGGTAGCCTTAGTTTTGCTGATGGTGTTGAAAAGTCTTGGATTCATACTCACAGACTGTTATCCGCTTATCCACCGTGCAACTTCATAAAGTAATCTGTTTCAAAGTGAGTTGCATAACTATATTCAGTGCTGCTGCTGAACTTTCTGTTGCAGTGGGGATGGGACTCTTCGAAAGAACGTTGATGCCTGGCAGAGGTGGAACCCGGCGATTGGTCATGGCCTACACAAGTCAGTTACACATTCCCAGTCTGTTGTAACAACTAAGCAATCAATCATATCTGTCTAGCAACCAATGATTAGTCAGTCAATCAGTCAACCAATCATTGCACTGGGCAACAAAATAATAGTTTTTGTTTGCTACCCAGAACTTTAGAACTGTTCTTAGCTAAATTTGGGGCACTGATTTCAAATATGAAATCGAAATTTGGCTAGCACGTCAGGTTTTTTAGGTACGCATAAGTGAGGTTCTACACAATTGCGAACTCTCAACTCATACTATCAGAGAAAGTAAAGTATTAAAAAATGTATAGGACATTGTTTTTGCGCTTGTTCTTAGCTCTATTTTGGGTGCTGATTTCAAATATGAAATCGAAATTTGGCTATCACGTCAGGGTTTTCAGGTAACCATCGGTGAGGTTCTACGGAATTGCGAAATCTCAACTCATTAACAGCAAATGAAAAGTATATTAAAAATGTATGAAGAATTGGATTTTATGCTTGTTCTTAGCTAACTTTTGGACGCTGATTTCAAATATGAAATCGAAATTTGGATGGCACGTCTAGTTTTTCAGCTACGCTTCAGTGAAGTTCTACACAATTGCGAATTCTCAGCTCATATACTGTAAACGAAAGCAAAGTATCAAAACTGTATCACACAATGCCAGGCATTTGGTTTCGCATTTGTTCTTAGTTAAAATTTGGACGCTGATTTCAAATATGAAATCAAAATTTGGCTAGCTTGTCAGGTTTTTAAGGTACGCATCAGTTAGGTTCTACATAACCGCAAATTAATGCGGTACATTTGCAGTATATGCGATGCGTACCTCAAAAACCTGACGTGCTAGCCGAATTTCAGTTTCATATTTGAAATCAGCAATCAGCATCCAAAATATAGTTGAAAGCAGGCACAAAAGCAAATGCCTCATACATTTGTAAATTTACTGTGTTTTCACTGATAGTATGAGTTGAGAATCCGCAATTGTGTAGAACCTCACTTATGCGTACCTAAAAAACCTGACGTGCTAGACAAATTTCGATTTCATATTTGAAACCAGTGCCCAAAATTTAGCCAAGAACAGTTCTAACGTTCTGAGTAGCAAACAAAAAAATAGTTGTTTGTTGTTGCCCAGTGTTAATGTTGAGTATACAACGGAAAGAATCCCAGAAACCTTATAACTTAAAAACTGGACGTGATAGACAAAAACGGTTTCCGGATTTGGAATCAGCATGTCAAATTTAGTTAGGAACAGGTGTTAGAATCCCAGTAGCAAAATGCTTGTTGACCAGTGAATTGTCAGTTCAATCAAAATGTGAATATGTCAATTAACCGGTTCAGTCACTAGTCAATCATTGTCAAAACACTTTTGTTAACCAATGCATCTTTTGTTATATTTAGTTGTGCATGTGTGACTATATAATCTGCTACTGTTATAGTTCATTTTAAAATGCATGTAATTGTTGTATACAATGTAATGCATGTAATTGTTGTATACAATGTAATGCATGTGTGCTTGTCAGATTCAAATAAAGGCTACTTACATACTTAATTGTGAGTCAATCAACTCGCTTATTCAGATAAATAAGGCAGTTATTTTAAGTCAGTCACAAAATGAGTTAACTGCTCAATTGGTCCATCTATAGAAATAAATTGGAAAATATAAGTTAAATAACCATTTTCTTGAAATGGGACTTTATAAACATCTACAATACAGTACATAACTGTCCACTTTTTCAGTTTGCAGGTACGTATCCTTCGACGCGGCTTGGAAATGTTGACTGTTGGTGGAAGAATTGTCTACTCCACATGTTCATTTAATCCAGTGGAAAACGAGGCAGTCGTCGCAACAGCACTGCGTAATATGGCAGGTATGTCAATCAAACCTGACTTACAGAAGTGAAAACCACCTGTCAGTCGGTGTCAATCAGTCATTCAGTGTCAATCAACCTTTGTGATTGTGTCTCAAAAGCAATAGACCAGTTGGATTTGGTCTAGTTTTTCTTGCTGTGCAGATTGTCTTAGTTGTGTGAGTCAGTCCATATAATCTATAATAATAATCTGCAATATGGTCCCTAGTCTCGTTTGGACTACCATAGGGTTCCATCTATTTTGGATTATTATTATAGATTATATAAAACTAGCCTATCTGACAAAATCAGTCAATATTGGAGTGCAGTGTATATCTAATCAATTTCGATCCTGACCTTATCATCAGGTATATAAATTCCCGAATGAATGAATGAATGAATCAGTGCTGTCAGGACTTTCATTCAATCTCTTAGTGAATCTGTGTATTGATCGATCACTGATTCATCCCTTAACCTCTGAATCAATCAATCAGTACATTTGTTATTGATTAATTGATTTTGTATAAGTTGGTAAATCTGTCTGTGACCTGATGTTTTTCAGGTTCTGTGGAGCTGGTCGATATATCAGATCGTCTTCCTGGACTCTTGCGTGAACCTGGACGTCGCATGTGGAGGGTAAGCTTCGTTCAAACAGATCAAAACTTCACTGCGTTGTTCCGACTTTTATGTTCTGTTCGAAAGGAGAGCATTGTTAAATTGTGTATCAATAAGTCGTCAAAATTAATGTGGTTGCATGGTTGAACACTTTAACGATGAGCTTCATTGGTTTCCCAATCGCTTTTAGTACACTCTAGTGTACTCAAATGTTAAATAATGAAAACATTAATTATTACATGCCAAAATTTCTTTTCATGTTTAGACGTGGCCTTCTGCAGCTGTGTCTGTGCCCTTGTGCTGATGCCCTTTTGTGATTGGAGGCCTTGATTAACCCTTTAATGATGAGAGCGACTGGAAAACCAGTGCAGATCATCGGTAAATTGTTAAATGATGTGTTAAATCTGCCTATCATATTTAAACAGCACTGAAGCTGTTGTTGATTGATGTAATTAATGTATTGAGTCATTTATATAGCACATCTAATGTTCAGTTACATTACTCTGTTGCATTTGTATTATGTTACGTGAATTGGTGTGGTAGGTGATGTCAAAGCAGAAAGAGTGGTTTGAAAAATACGAGGACGTACCAGAGAGATTACGGTCGCAGATAACTCCATCAAGTTTTCCACCTACTTCCGAGGAAGCAGAGCAGTTTCAACTGGAAAGATGGTAGGACTTGGTCTTCATTTCCTCTGTCCTGAAACTCATGTTCATGTGCTCTTAGTTTTTTGTTTTGTGTAAATAGCTGGCTAATATCTTGGCACTTTGGATACAATGCTGGCAAACATGGTGAAGTCTTAGAATCTGAGCATGGTTAGTGCTTAAATGGAAGAACTGCCATTCAGCACCAGGCCATCTTGCAGCCTCCATCATTCGAACTTCCTTGACCGAATACCAATGCAAGTACCAGAGAATCAGTACCAGTGCATTTTCTGGTATAAGCATACCAATGCTTCTGATGTGTGGTGTAGATGGTAGTACCAGTAAATGCACTTGTACTTGTGAATGATCTTGATCCCTGCACTTCAGTAGTATCATAATCATCATCAGTTCCTGACGCCAGCCATTTGGCGGCGATGAGTACGAATAAATTATATCCATTTCCTCAGTCATTTGTCAAGTCCATTGCTCCCCTTAGTGCTGGTCCTAGAGATTGTATATTACAGAATAAATGCATATGTACCATAACTGTATATCATACCAGTAAATACCCATGGTTCTCATGGCTGTTTTAGAGTTGCAGACTAATTTTCGGAATGCTCTGAATCCATGCACACGAACAGTACATTGCAGAATATTATATTTACACGAGTGATGCAAAAGTGAATTTGCACGTTTTTTAGTATCCGCATATTACCGCACAAGCAAAATACAGGGGGATTTTTTGTTGCGGTCATGGAGAAGAGAAGTTCGCTGAAGGACACAACAAAGAGTGAAGCTCCAGCCAAGAATGGTAAGTGATAGTTGAAAGGAACTAACATGATGTAAATAGGCATTGATTAAAGATTTTTAATGGAATTTATTCAGGATTTTTAGCATTTTCTCAGGATTTTTAACATTTTCAATCATCCAATTAATTACGGAAGACGTTGAGGTATTGATTTTCTAAAAGATATTTGTAAGGTGCTGTGCAAGACTGATATTTATCAGTAAATAATTCATGTACAAAGACTGCATATAACAATATGCTGAATTTGATTTTAATATAATTATAAATTTGGAAATCTTTGCAATTTTTAATATAATTATAAAGTTTTCCCTTTGAGATCTTGATAAAATACCAATTTGGTGCAGTGAACTAGGACTCTAATGCTTGATGAAAGCCAAATGTGAGTGGATATTTTTTGGCGACCACCAAAAATTTTTCCCGATTCTTTTTATTGATTTTAAGAGTTAATTAGTAATTATATTAATTACATTTTTAATGCAATTAATTTGGTTACATGGTTTAGCACTTTAACGATGAGCTGCATCGGTTTCCCAGTCACTTTTAGTAACCTCTAGTCGTCCAAGTGTTTAGTAATGAATACATTAATTATTAAAATTTACGTTAAATATTTAAAATTACAGACAGTCTGTGTACTATGTGGTGAGTGATGTGTGATGATGCAATCAGGCATTTATATCGTGCTTCTATTTTGGTTGTGTGTATGTCAGACGAGAAGGTGGAAAATGCTTCCACAGACGAGAAGGTGGAAAATGCTTCCACAGACGAGAAGATGGAAAACGCTCCAACAGACGAAATTCCAAAGGCGGAAAATCTTTTAAACGATTCAGAGAATTGCCCTGGAAAGACAGTGTCCAGTTCATCCGCCGCGAAAAGGAAATCGGAAGAAGATGAGGATGACATCTGGTGAGTTTCGAAGCAACTTTGCCAGAAATCAGACTCCAACCTCTTTTCAACCATCGTCAGCAACCCTTCACATGTTTACATCAAATTTTGCCTCCTGTGAAAAATGGTATTATGCCCCAGAACCCACAATAGAATCATACCTAAGGCAAACTTTGTATCTTGTATCATTTGTCGCATGGATGCTGTATACTTACATTTATTTTTTATCTATTTTATGAACTGTGTACACCAAAATGCGGTTAGCAGTTGGTTTTTCAATAAAGGATATACTTACTTACAGATAGCATAGGGCAGGGGTTTTAAAACTGTGGTATGCGTACCCCTGGGGGTACGCCAGATGTCGCTAAGGGGTACGCGAACAAATTTAAAAAAAAAAAATTTCTATAAGTTTATGGACTTCATATCCTTCTTTCTTTCATTAACTATTCTACGTCCACTGTTCGCTTATTTTCTGTACATTTCCATGAGTTTATGCCATCGGATGCAGTGTTGCCGGCTGATTTTTCAGTCCAGGACAGAGACCAGTTTGTTGAACTATCATGTTATGGTAGATTGGAAAAAGAATTCAAGAAAAACATGTTGTGTGATTTTTGGCTGACACGAAGAGCTGAATATGGATTAATTTCTGACCGAGCTTTAAAATTTTTGATTCCTTTCAGCGCGTCATAATATTATCTGTGTGAAACAGATTTTTCAGCTATGCTTGTGATCAAAAACAAATACAGAACAAAGCTTGAACTCGGATCAGAGTTGCGTTTGAAATTGACGATATTAAACCAGATATTGTAACTGTGCTTGTCAAAAAAAGCCCACTGCTCACATTAACACTTTCTAATAGTGATTTTATTTTCCTTTTTGTTGATATGACTACATGCTTAAGTTAAAATCATACTACTTTAAAAAATTTCTACCTATGACTAATACCCGGTTTGCACCAATGATTAAAAGGAGTTGTTAATTGCAAGGGGACATCACGCTCGCATGTTGTTTTTGATCTGACCTTGTTGGGGTACGCCAAAATTCAATTTTTTCATCTGGGGGTACAATAAAAACAAAGTTTGAAAACCGCTGGCATAGTGTACTCAAACACATGTATTACATCAAGTATTTTGAATAGGCAGCAGGTAAAATCATCGTATCGTACATTGTTTGCACTATCTCGTACAAGCTTCTTAACTTTGTATAGATGTCTGTATGTATGCATTAATGGTTCCAGCTGTCTCGGATTCAACTCCTAGTCTATAGTGTTAAACTGGTAATTCGTTATCTCACTTTGCCAGCCACAAGGATCAATTGTTCAGGTGATTTATTGCTGTTACCATCACTTCAAATTATCTTTCAACATGTGAACCATGCCCTGAGAACTTTTACTGATAGAAACATGCTTCAGATGACAATTACGCTGGTTATAATTCGTGTATTGTATTTTGTCCAGTGAACCATTGTTCAAGAGAGTCCGTCACTATGGATACAGAGAAGATCCGTTCATTTTTCTCAAACAGGATGACGAAATGTGGGCTCCAGTCAGGTATGCTCTCAATTTCTTTATTTTAAGCTTTATTGACGCAAAACATACCTAGTAAAAATACTTAACATGAAACATTTAACACGATATACTGATTAGTAGAAAAAGGATGCTTATTCTGATCCAGTGTCATTGGTTTTTATTGTAAGTTAATTCCTTTATCATGAAATAGATAACAGAAAAATCTCACTTAATACGAACACTTCTCAGTCTGTGAAAGAAAATGCAGTACAAAACCTGGTATAAGATGAGATGTTATGGTAATGATCACAGGTTATTTCATGTAAACTTGTGGACTAGAGATTTAAATAATGCGTTTTGGGTGCAGTCGGAAGTGCTGTGTATTGGATGTGTCTGGAGTATCCTTGCTATGGAATGGTGTGCTTCTTTTTGGGTGAGGAGATGGTTGAATGGTAACATGCTGGCACAAAGATCAGAAGGACGTGGGTTCGAATCGCTACCCGGTATGCCCATAAGGTTGACTTAGCCTTCTACTCCCTAAGGGGTGACTGTAAAATGAGCAGTAGGGCAGATGGGCGCCTTGCAGGCTGCCATACTGTTAAATTCGACTCCTGTTAAACGTGTTATCATCTGTTACTACTATACAATGTAATCTTACTGTGTACTTGTCAGCTTGAATTAATAAACGAATATTATTATTGTGTCTATTGAGCAGAGAGTTCTTCGGGATTGGCGAGGATTTTCCGTTTTCTCAGCTGATGGTCCGGTGCGATTCAGGCAAGAAGAGGAACATCTACTTTGTGTCACCAGTGATCAAAGACCTTGTCATACAGAATGAAGACAGGTTCAAGGTCAGTGGAGGAGAGAGCAGCGTTCAGGGATCTGGGTCTAGGCCAAGGTCGGGTGGAGAGGGCATGGGTGTGAGGTTTTGTCTAAGAGAATGAGGACAGGTCAAGATTACTTTGTACCAGTAAGAGCAAGTCCTGGGACCTGGAGTTTAAGTTTGAAAACAGGTTCAAGGTCAACATAGCATTTTGTGACACCACTAATAAGATATTGTCAGTTACTTAGTTATCTAGGCACTTTATGTAGCAGCTTGTAAATAGTGCTGAATTAGTGGAAACTCAATCAGTTTGTTGCTGAAGAAGTCAATCTGTGGTTTAAATGATTCTGTTTAGTTATGCAAAACGTTTTGTAATTTTTTTATAACATTTTGATTTGTTAGGACACTTATGCTGATGTAATTGGGCTGGGGTTATGATTCCTAAAGTTAATTTATGTATAGAAAATAACCTTGTTATACAGTGATGTTGTTATAAGGCAGTTCTTGATATAGCTTTTGGTGTATGTATATTTGTATTGTTTTACCTGAATTGTTTTTCTTTCTAGTTTATAAATCTGGGGGTGAAGATACTCAGCCGCAGCGCCTCCAAAGCCGTTGAATGTGAATTTCGTCTTGTTCAGGATGTAAGCATTCTGTGTGTATCTTGTAACCTTTTGTTACTAAACAGTGCATGATGGTCTAGTGGTTTAATAATAATAATAATAATAATTGTTTATTAATTCAAACTGGCAAGTATGCAGTAAGATTGTATGATATAGTAGTAACAGATGATAACAAGCTTAGCAGGAGTTGAATTTAACTTTATGTCAGCCTGCAAGTTGCCCATCTGTCCTCATGCTCATTTTACTGTTGCCTCCTAGGGAGTTGAAGGCTGAGTCAACCTTATGGGGCTAGTGGGTATCAAACCTGTGTCCTTCTGATCTTCGTGCCAGCATGTTGCCATTCATCTATCTCCCCACCCCTCTACAGGGTAGAGCCTGTAGGGCTCTTGCGTAGAGTAGAGTAGATGTTTTACTCTGTTGTTACTTTACATTAGATTGTAAAGATTGAACGTTGTCTAATTTGGTTTTGTCATTGACAGGGTCTCCATATCCTGTACCCGTACATCACGAAACGCATCGTCCGACTTCTGAAAGATGATGTAATCACTTTGCTCAGTTCAGAAAACCCGTACATCAGCCGGATGTCTAAAACAACTGAAGAACAGCTGAACGAGATGGGTAGGTCACGTATTATTATTATTAAGTAAATTTGTAATGCGCACACGGTGACACCGAAATGTGAATCTGAGGCGCAGATAGTCAGACGCTGGGAGAAGATGCAGTTAGATATCAAAGTGGTTTAAAGCAAAGGAGAAATAGTGAGTTTTGAGTCGCTTTCTGAAGGAAGGAAGTGAATTTGAGCTACGAAGAGAGAGTGGCAGTCTATTCCATTCCTTGGGGCAGAGGCATGGAAATGCACATGAGCCCCTAACATGTATCTAGCAGAGATTAAGTCTGTTATGATGTAGGTGTATGATGTGTTTACAACCAGGGAGTATCTGTTGATAGCTTGAAGGCAGAGAAAGAGATGGTAAGTTATGTATTTGTTGTGGGGAATGTGTTTGGGGATGTGCTGAAGAGGTGTTGCAGAGTCTTGATAGCCAGAAAGTTGTTGTAAATCAAAAGAATTGTCTGGGAAATGAAGCACTTTGCAGATTCAGAGAATGCTTTCTGCAGCAGACCGAGCAGAGCTTACGAGCTTTAATGAGAAGATGCACACAGAACTACACGAAGTTTGGATGTGTTGATGCCTATTGACTTCAAAACCTGATATGCCTGCAAACACAGAGTTGGCATAGTCGAGTCAAGAGCAGGCAAGAGAGCAGGCTATGGTCTGTGGCATTTCCTTGGTAAGAGCAGACCTTATGTGATGTATTGCTCTGATGTGATGGAAACAAGATTTGCAAAGGTCTTTTTATGTGGGATTGGAGTATGAGTTCAGAGTCACCCATTATCATCAAATGAAGTCATCAGATCTCTTGATCTGAGTTATAAGTGTTAGTCTAAGACACTTCAAGTAAATGAAAATTATAGATGGCACGTGACATCGGAGCTGTTGTAGCATAAAGTTTGTTTTCCTTTTGTAGATCAGGGCGGCTGTGTGTTTATCTATGAACCGGACCCTAGGTTGGTTGCATGTTCTTTCCTATTAGCTATGATAATCATTGTATGGTATATGAAAACGTTTATTTGTATTTTTGCAGTCTTAATTACACGAGGGTATATGATGTGTAGATGTGAGCAGGAATGCAATAGTAGGGCAACTGTTTCTTTATGGTTACGTGGCATTCATTCATTTATTAGGAGGCTTTATATAGTGCCCCTTCAAGCCATCTACTCACGAGCACTCCCAACCAAACGCCGGCCAAGTAGGACGGACTTAAGGCTGGAACAGAACATGTTGGAATGGGTGAAGTGCTACAGGAAGCCCATTCCAGGTTGCTGGGCCAGCCACCGAGAAAGCTAGGCTCTGCCTGGTGGAGGTCTGCGAGCAAGGGACAAGAAGCTCGGCCTGCACGGATGAATGGAGAGAGCCCCGACGCTGGATGCCCAAGGTGGAGCAGCAGATGTGGGGCGCCGATCTCTCGATGCAGCACCATGCAGGTACCGTGGTAAGCGATAATGCTGTTATAAGGGGGAGCCAATGCAGAATGTCCTGAATGAAATTTTTTAGTTGCATCTGACGTGCATGAAGTTTAACTCGAGATCTGAAGGTGAGGTGCAGGAATATAACTTTATGACTCTGTAATCACTGTTGTTTAGTATTTTGATTGTGATCTTGTAGTCAAGATGGTCCAGCTTGTCAGTTGTTGCTCTGTGGCTGGAAAGGAAAAGTTTCATGTCGATCTTTTATTCCAAAGTTCGAACGGGGTCACTTCCTACGTCTCTGCGGTGTTGAGCTTCTAGACAAAGGTGAGCTTACCTCAACATTTGCTTTCAAACCCTTACGGCGGCCATGGTTTTCTGTTTTGGCTAGTTGACCCAGAGGAGGCTGTGGGTTTCAAACTGTTTTTGCACTTCTCTATTGTCTGTTTTATCTGCTTGTTAATGAGCACTTATATAGAGCTCATGTGGGTGCTGACACATGTCGCATCTCGGTCTTCATGATGCTTAACTAACATACCTATAAGGCCACGATATCTTTCACCACTACAGAAGTATACTAATTTCTTCGACAGTCTAACCATTCTCCAACTTCTGCACCATACCTAACTGGTGATGGCACAGTACTTGATGGTGTCATTTTTCTTTGCTGGAGTTCCATAAATCTTCGTTAATTTCAACAGTAACTCTGTTCACATTTTAAAATGCTTTCTTTAAGTCAAATCAATTAAACTGATAACCCTCAATCAGTAGTGGCGCCCGGATTTCAGGTTGGGGGGGCTAAAACCCCAATTCCTTCCCTTTCTCCCCTCCTCTCTGGCATTGGCAGTGATTTCCCACTTTTGTTTGGGGGCTTCAGCCCACCCTAGCCCCATGCTGGCGCCGCCACTGCCCTCAATGCTTGAAGCAAAGCTGAAACTCTGATCACTTTGGTATGATTTTGGTTTGTTAGTAGCTTTGATTGTACGATATCAGTAACCAGTTATGTTGATGCACATTATGCTAATAGCAGTGACAGAATTTCATGTGACGAATGTTAGGCATCTTGTGTTGTAGCTGATAGGAAAAGTGAACAGACGAACAGTGAGGCTGTGGGTTCAAATCCGGAAGATGGACAGAGCAAAGCCGAAGAAGACCTGGGCGATCTGGATGAATCAGGTAGATCAAACAGTTCAATCTAAGATTAGAACTTCCTTGAACGAACCCTGCGTTCGAAATATTATTGAGGTGTGCAAAAGTTTCATGCAAATTCTAGTGTTGTGGTTAGCATGCTGGACTGTTAATCGAGAGGTCAGGGATTCAATTCCTGCCAGGGCAGAAATTTGGGGATTTCTGCCCCACCTGCACCCACTAGCCAACTGAGCTATAATGAGTACATTGACCATACACTGTTGGTGGGAAGATGAGATGTCGAGGGAGAGGACTGGCCACCCACCCTCATATGCTGTGGCTAAGGAAACGAAGTCACTAACACTTCATAACCATGGCTGCCTCAGGGCTAGCTTAAGGGACTGCTCTTCTGTTATACAAGTACAAATTTATGCAGGCATCATTATCAACTGATGATGCCAGCCATTTGGCATCTACAGTTGCTGTTGAACAATCTCCATTCTTTTCGATTATACAAGTTCAATGATTTTATCATAATTATTCCAAGTCATGTTATGTGTTAGTGTATAGTCGTGTCCATATTAGTTGTAATAATTGATAATTAGATATTGAAGACTTGAGGCTAATTACTAATCACTGTTAATGTTTTTTTATACATAGATTTGCCTGCTGAAGACCTTGATGATGATTTGGAGTCAGCCTTGGAACCAGATGAAATCGAGGAATTAGATAACGGACCAAAAGAAACAAAGGAACCAGACGAAACTAGGGAATCAGAGCAAACCACAGAATCAGCCGAAGCTGGAGAAAATGTTGTGATTGCCGCACAATTCGAGGTTGTTGACAAAGCTGTGTCAAAAAGCGTTAGCAGTTAGAGACTGGTATTGGTTTAGGTTTGCTTCAGTAAACCGGGCAGAGACAGGACTCGTAGCAAAGGAAAAGAAAGTGGAAAGGATGGATAGAAAATTTTTAAGAAATACAGGCTAAGAGAGAAACATGATGGAGAAAGATTTAGGCAAATCGTTCCTTAGTGTGGCTTACCTGTTCCAGGTGAAGCGCATAACCTGATGATATCTATTTGATGACAGTTTTAAGAAACTTGTTCGTTAACGTTTTAATGACGAGCGTGTACTAAAAGTGATGCAGCTCGTCGTTATAGTGTTAAATTCATTTATGTAATAATAATTATAATGGTGTTTGTTTATTGTTTCAAACTGACAAACCGCAGTATGATTAACATTCATAGTATGAACGGATGATCACAAGTTATTACAGGAGTCGAATTTAATTGCTTGACAGCCATGCAAGGTGTCCATTACGTCCTACTGCTCATTTAACAACACCATCTGCCGAATGAAAGGCTGAGTCGACCTTTGGGAGGGTAGCAGGAATCGATCCCACTGCCATGCTGATCTGCTCTTCATGCCAAAGTGTTGCCAGTACCCTAAACTCCCTCCCCTTTGTGGTTATTCTTGCCTAATTATGTGATCTTATTTACTGATGACATGGAACATCTGTAGCAGTCTAACCTCGTCGCTTGATTTGGTGCTTGTTTACCAAACAGAAAGGATGGAGAGATGAGTCAGAGTGACTCTGAGTGAGGTGGCGCGCTTTTCAACTCATGTCCGCCCATCCAATTTAATTTTTACTAGTACCTGTACTCCGTTGTAGGGCAGACTTTCCCAAAGAGGAATGGAGAGGGTAATGCTACATGCGGACAACTGGAGAGTGAGGGGTTCAAAGTGGGTCATAGTTTGCGGACGTGAACCTACTTATGCGTAATAATTTTATAATCAGAAAATGAGAGGATATAGTTGGGATGAGGTTTCCGATGTTTTTAACGGCGGAAGAGCGGGAGTGCAGCTAGACTTTTATCCAGAGGAGAACAGGTTCAGGAAAGCCGAACCAGATTGAAAGTCTTTTGATTAATATGTTGTGATCTATGGAAATGAGGAAATGAAGGCTGCTGAAATATCAAAGGGGCAGAGAAAATACCTATCTATGAGAGATGAGAGAAACGTGCTTATTGTAGATGGAAGTGATTAAGACTTCAGTTGTGTCCCGTTTGGGAAAGCCTGGCGAGTGGGTTAAGGGACGTGTTTGAAGTCGGGTAGTGAATGATCCGATACAGGACTTCAGTTTCATGTAGTTGCACGGGGGCGAGAGACCGGTTAAAACAAGTAAGTAATTGAAAGGATGGGGTAATATTTCAAAGGCGTATTCAGAATAGAAGTTTGTAATTAGGTACCGTTTGATTTCGGTTGTTTGAAGCAGCGCTATGTATGTACTATGTAGTAGGCCTACAGCTTCTGTAGAAATAGACTAATAGAGTTCTATTCATAGGACAACGATCTCCCACCGAGAAATCTCCCCCACCCTTCCTGTCGTTCACCCTATATCGATCCGTTGCCTCAAGTTCGTATAGGCCTACTAGCTTATCGACCACCCCTTAACTTTCCACTCGGAGCTGAAATACCATCTTCAACAAAGTTAAGTTGCGCTTGAGCAGTTTTCAAGTTTAAGATTACGACTATAGAGCGAGACAGTTAATTAATGAACAAATCTTTACGACAAGAAAATGCATTTCTCATAAAGTTGTTTTAGGCCTAATTACGGAAGACCGTCTACCTTCGTGGGTTACCTTTAAAATAGGAACTTAAGACAACCTTTCTGAACTTTGAAATGGGATTGCTTTTTGCTCATAGAGATTTCGCGTTTTCCTGGTGTGTGACCCCAAAAGACAAAACAAGATTAACCTTCAACGCCAGCTGCTACGATCATTTGTCTCCTCTCACTTTGTCTCATTTTTTTTCTTTGTACCGTGGGATAAAGGTCCCCCGTGGCCGTGTGTATAGGCCTATGTGTGTGTGTCTATTTGTCCGCATGTGTGCCTGCTTTTCTCTCGCTGTTAGTACGTGTCCGTCCGTTCGTGTTTCTAACTCGGATTTGGCTGTTTCGACTAGTATGCTGAGCGGTTTTCTGATAAGTCGGGCGTTACTTTCAACTACTACATACTCACCTGCGCCGCCAGGTAACTCAGGAAGGCTATCGCAGTTTGGGCTTTTCCGCAAGTGAATGCCACTTCTAGTGCTGCCTTCCAGTGGACTCATGACGCGATTTTCCCGATCGTCCAGGCTCTCGGAAACCACAATACAAGAAAGCGCTAGTCCGTAGACCGTAGTCCCCGAATTTATTTAAATATTTGTTTTAAACGGTAATTAGTCGATGATACAGAGCAAAGTATGTATGAGTCTAAAGAGATATTCATTTTTTTATCAATTCAATTCAATTCAATTTATTGATCCCATCATTGTACATAATAACGACATAACAGTCAAATGCCAAGTATGTCATGATAGACGGTTCATCATAATATGCAGTAAAAAAAGAAATTTCAGAAATTAAAATATGTGAACCATTATTCATCAAACAAGAGCAAGTCATGGTATACCGTATAATGCTAGTTAAAGTGATTAGGGAGCAACAGGCCCGCTGAGAGGGGGCCACAAAGAATCTTATATTTCATTTTGGGTCATATTTGACATATAATTTGCATCTAGATGGAGCAATTATATGCACAATGGGGTGCCTACAGATTTATTAGGACAACTTTAAGGTACTACATTTCTTACAATATTTTTACATCATTATTAACAGCAGATTGTTTTAGATTAGTAAAATGGTCAGTTGAGTAGGCCAACTGAACTGATCGGACAAACATATCATCTGACTACATAAAAATATCTGAATAACTCTGATCTAAAGTAAACAACTGGAATAACATAAAGCTGTAATTGCAAGAAGTAGGCTACAACAAATAACTTAAATAAAGAATTACATTATATTTCGTAAATTTCCCTTATTGGTCAAACAGATTAAACGTAGATTGTAACAGCGAACAGTTAACAAA